>JANIIA010000010.1:745508-763313 GCA_027478495.1 Erythroxylum alaternifolium | reverse complement strand
CTATCCTATTCAGCAATTTATCACTTAATCAATCACACAACTTGTGACATTGCACAATAAATTAAGCAATAATAAATTTGGTTCAAGCACGGGAATTAAATAAATATCTGAATTGCCTAAACAAATAAAAACATAGTCTCACAAATCATCCACGGCTGAATATCCAAGCACCCTAACTAGAAAAGGATTTAGTTGTTCATAGCTAACCTAAAAACACAAGAAAATAACATGAAAACTACAATCACGATGGTGGCTGGCTACTAACTACTGAAAAACAGAGGAAGGAAAAGAGAACTTTCAAAAGTGAGAAGCAAAAGTTGTAAAACGGTCGTCTGATTTCCTTATGCCATAAGAAATTTATAGCTTCCAATTCGTAACCCTAGCCAAAATTAGTGAAAATTTCCTAGTTAGTCTTCAATTTGGATTCTTCATTATGGCTTCCCAGCTGGTGTCCGACGTCTCCAACAAAGATTTAGCCCAAAATAGATGACGATTGGGCTTAAAAACTCATCCATAAATTTAGCCCAGTTCTTGCCTGATACGACATGGGCATGTCGTATCTGTTTCCAGCACGTAACTTCTCCAAAACAGCCCAAATCTCCTACATTATGATTTCAATCCCCACTTTGGTCTCCTGCACACGTAACAAACATAAAAGCACACAAAAAACACACAAATAATAAATAAACACATGCAAAATGAATGCAAACTATCATATAAACCATGCATGAAATGCAACCTATCATTTAATCTAATTCCTACTAACTTCTTAACTTAATTCTAACTCTTTCTTTTAATCCATGCAACCACATGAGATTCATAATATATCTAATTAAACTCCAAAAATTGATAATTCACAAATTCTAACTTATATTCATGCTTGCTAATTTAATAAAATAAATTATAAAAAAATTCGGGGTCTAACATTTCCTCCTTAAGGAATTTCGTCCTTGAAATTCTCACCTGAGTCTACAAATAGGTGTGGATACTTCTCCTTTATAGCTTCCAAAGATTCCCATGTTGCTTCCTCTCTTGCATGGTTCTTCCATAAAACTTTAACTAGCTTCACAATCTTATTTTTCAAGACTTTTTTCCTTTCAATCTAAATTTTCACTAGTTGTTCTTCATAAGTCAAATCCTTTCTTAAGTGAACCTTTGATGGTTGGACTATGTGTGACGGATCTGATCTGTACCTTCTTAACATCGATACATGGAAGACATTATGAATCTTGGATAACGCTGGTGGCAAGGCTAACTTGTAGGCGAGACGCTCAATCTTCTCAATGATCTCATAAGGGTCTATGTATCTTGGACTGAGTTTACCCTTTTTACCAAATCTTAAAACTCCTTTCCATGGCGAGGCTCGAAGGAATACCTTATCTCCAACTTCATATTCCATCTTCTTCCTATGTGCGTCTGCATAGCTCTTCATCTTGTCTTGAGCTGCCTTGAGTCTCTGTTTCACTAAATTAATCTTGTCTACTATATTTTGTACCAACTTAGGTCCTAAAAGTTTCCTTTCACCTTCCTCATCCCAACAAATAGGAGTTTTGCACCTCCTACCATAAAAAGCTTCATAAGGTACCATTGGAATTCCTGAGTAGTAGGAATTATTATAAGCAAACTCAATCAAAGGTAAATGTTCATCCCATGAGCCTTTGAAGTCCATAACACAAGATCTTAACGTTGCCTCCAATGTCCCTATTGTTCTCTCTGACTAACCATCAGTCTGCGTATGGAAAGCTGTGCTAAAATGCGACTTAGTTCCCAAAGCCTCTTACAAACTTTTCCAAAATCTGGAGGTAAATCTGGGATCTCTATCTGAGACTATAGAACTTGGAATTCTATGAAGTCTGATTATTTCATCTATGTATTTCTTGTCCAAGACATCCAAAGAATCTGTCTCTTTAATTGGCAAGAAATATACTGACTTGGTTTATCAACAATCACCCATATTGCATCATGCTTCTTATTGGTCCTCGGTCCCATCAAGAAATCTATTGTAATCTTCTCTCATTTTCATTCAGGAATAGCAAAGGTTTAAGCTTACCGGTGGGTGCTTGATATTCTGCTTTAACTTGTTGACATACTAAGCATTTTCTAGCATACTCTGCAACATATTTCTTTATTCCTCTCCACCAAAAGTGTTCTTTTAAATCTCTATACATTCTTATACTTCCCAGATGCATTGCATATGGAGCATTGTGTGCCTCATCAAGAATTTCATCCTTCAACTCTTGTATATTTGGAATACATAAGCTGTTGCCTACCACCGTCAATCCATCTTCTCTTACTTCTATTTTCGAAGGCTTACCATTTTTAATTTCTTCTCTAAGCTTGCTCAATTATTCATCTTGTTCCTGCAATTCCTTAATCTTCTCATTCAATACTGACCTTACTCTAAAATTAGCTAATATACCATCAGATTCGACTTGCCTTAACTTCACCTTAAGTTTGGCTAATTCCTTCAGCAAAGGAAGATATATCATCTTCACATCGCCATAATGGATTTCCTACTCAGTGCATCCGTTACTACATTAGCTTTCCCCGGGTGGTAGTCTATCATCAAGTCATAATCCTTTAATAATTGTAACCATCTTCTCTGCCTTAAATTTAACTCTTTTTGGCTCATCAAATATTTTAGACTCTTGTGGTTTGTAAATACCTTGGTGGTGACTCTATAAAAGTAATGTCTACATATTTTCAATGCAAAGACTATAGCAGTGAATTCCAAGTCCTACGTGGGATAATTCATCTTATAAGGTTTTAATTGCCTAGAAGCATAGGCAATCACTTTATCCTCTTGCATCAACATGCACCCCAATCATTTCCTTGAGGCATTACTATATACTGTATATCCATCACTAACAGAAGGCAAAGTCAAAATGGGTGCAGTTGTAAGCTTCTTCTTCAATTCCTCAAAGCTCCTCTAACATTCTTCTGTCCACATAAACTTCTGTCTCTTCCTTGTCAATTTGGTAAGTGGAGCAGCAATCATGGAAAAGCCTTCTATGAATTGTCTGTAATAATCGACTAATCCCAAGAAACTCCTCACTTCTGCTACATTCTTGGGTGCTTCCTATCTAATAGCAGCTTCTATTTTCCATAGATCCAAATTTACTCCTTTTTTTGAGATGATGTATCCAAGGAACACCACTTCCCTTAGCCAAAATTCATATTTATCAAATTTGGCATTCAACTTTTTCTTTCTCATTGTCTCCAAGGCAATCCTTAAATGTTCTTTATGCTCTTTGTCGCTCTTGGAGTAAACCAATATATCATCAATAAAGACTATGATAACTTGGTCTAGGAAAGGCTTGAAGACTATTCATGAGGTCCATAAAGGCTGCAGGGGCATTAGTTAATCTAAAGGGCATAACTAAGAACTTAAAACGCCCATATCGAGTTTTGAAAGCAGTCTTTGACACATCAGACTCCTTTATTCTCAATTGATGATAACTTGATCTCAAGTCTATTTTGAAGAAGACTTTTGCCCCTTATAGTTGATCAAACAAATCATCTATACGTGGAAGTGGATATCTATTCTTGATAGTGATATGATTGAGCTTCTTATAATCCACACACATCCTCAAGGATCCATTTTTTTTCCAAAAAGAACCGGAGATCCCCAAGCGAAGAGCTAGGCCTAATTAAACCTTTCTTTAAGATCTCTTCTAACTGCTCTTTAAGCTCCTTCAATTCTACTGAAGCCATTATATAGGGTGGAATTGATACAGGTGCTATGCCTAGAAGAAGCTCTATAGTGAACTCAATCTCTCTAGGTGGTGGTAGTCTTAGTAGTTACTCCGGAAAGACATCTGGAAATTCCCTGACCACAGGAATGTTTTCTAATTTTTCTTCATCTACCTTCGTGTCTAACACATATGCCAAGAATGCTTCATAACCTTTCTTCATCATTTTCTCTGCTGTTAGTGCTGAAATAAGTCTAGGTGGGCTTGCCTTCCTATCTCCCACAAACGCCACCTTTTTCCCTTTATCCACTTCAAACTCTACTGTCTTCTGTTTGCAATTCAATTTGGCATTATATTTTTCTAAAGTATCCATGCCCAAAATCACATCCAATCCCTTCGTCTCCACTGGCATTAAATCAACCACTAATTTTACCTCACCAATACATATTTCACACTCTCGATAAATATGACTAATAATAACAAACTGGTCAATCGGGGTGCTAACTATTAAAAGACTATATAATGGACTCAAATTTCTATCATGCATAATCATACTTGACGAAATAAATGAGTGAGTAGACCCCGGATCAATTAAAACACTAATATCATCATTAAACAATTTAGCCATACCAGTCACATCCTTTGGAGTTGCTTTTGCTTTCTCCCTCGTCATTGTAAATATTCTAGCTAGCGCTTGCCCCTTCGGTCTTCCTGAAGGATTTACCTTTTTGGCTCCACTAGAACTACCCACTTCAGTTACAAACTTAACTTTCACAGTCTCAGCCCTCTTTGAATCTTGCATCTGAGTTCCTACTTGTCTAGCATATTGCGGACACTCTCTATCCATGTGCCCTTTTTCTCCACAATTAAAGCAAGCTCCAGTCAGTCGATAACACTCCCATTTATAGAATTTGCCACAATGGTCACATTTTGGAAATGATGGCTTATTCCCCTCTCCTCTTCTGCTGCCTCCTACAGTTGAGGCCTGAAGAGAAATAGTTCTCGTTGGTTTGGGTCTACTTGAACCACTGCTACTAACCTCAGATGGTGTAGGGAAAGTCTTGGCACTCCTTCCTAGCATAGGCGGACTACCTCCCATACTAAGTTGTTCTCTTTCCTTCCTCTTTCTATTCATTGCACTCTTTATGTTTTCCACATTTTCAACCCTCAAAGCAGCCTCCACCAACTATTGAAAGTCACAAAAATTTTGCACTACCACTTTTTCTCTGATGGTCAAATGAAATCCCGCTTCAAACCTTCGGCACTTAGCCGCCTCACTCATCATCAGTTCAGCTGCATATTGAGACAACTGTGTAAATCTGCACTCATACTCACTCACCGTCATCTCCCTCTGGGTGAGCCTTAAAAACTCCCTCTGCTTCTGCTGGATATACACCTCAGACAGATATTTCTTCTTATAGGCAGCTTGCAAATCTTTCCATGTTAACACTGGCAACTTTAACTGACTCCCTGGAGCACTTTCTTACCAATGCAGGGCATCTCCCTGTAGCAAGCTTGCAGCATACACAATATTTTCCTCATCTTCACAATCCATCTGTTCCAATATTCTTTCAGTCTTCCTCAACCAAGTCTCAGCTTCCTCTGGATCGGTTGTTCCATAAAAGTCCACTGCGCCATACTTCCTCAGCTTATCAAATTGTCTCCCTTTCTTGGCCGGTGCTAGGGTAGAAGTGGATGGCATCTGGACCATGACCTGAGCAAAAGCTTGAGCAAAGGCTTGGAACATTCTGGGATTAAACGGATTAAGCATTTGCTCCAGAGGAAGAGGAGACTCCTGCATTTGTGGTTGAAAGGGCTCGCTATCTTGCCCTACAGTCGCCTTATCAAACGTTGGGGCTCTAGACTTATCAGTATCTTCCTCTCTTAAAGGAGAGTCAGGTGCAACAGCTCCTGGCATAATTCCTCGTGTTCTTCGACGAGGTGACAGTTTACTCCTTCAATAAAACTTTTTTATTTAGCTTACTTTTCATTTTAATCCTATTTCCTATATGTATGCATGATGTGCATGTCACTTAATGCAATCAATAAACTCAACAATGCAAACAAATAATTTACCAATACAAAAACTTTATCACACATCATATATGTCATAGTATAACATATTCTAAGCCTAGGAATCCTTACAAAACCTTGGGCTTTGATACCAAAGATGTTGGCCCTGGGTCTTGGTCCTTAATTCATGGTGACAAGGCGCAAAAATTAGGAGAATTTTAAAATAAAATAAATAAAACTACATTAAAGAAAAAAGAACTCATGGTGGGAGTAAAAAAAACAAATTCACAAACAAATAAAATAAAATAGCATAAATTAAAATAGACATGAAAAGGGGTTGAACAAATAAACAAATAAATGAATAAATAAAAAAAAGAGAAGAGGAAGAAGTGAAAAATCACGGGTGTGACTTTAAAAAAGTCACGGCCGTGAGACGGAGGCATTGCGGTCGTGCTTGTGCACGACTGTGACTTTTGATAAATAGTAGCGGATTGGCACGATCGCGACTTTCCTGAAAAATTTCGGTTGCATGATCGCGACATCCCTGCTGCACACATCCACTTCAAATCTTCATAACTTTCAATCCCAAAATTCAAAAATTATAAACTTTATGTTTTTGGAAAGCTAAGAGAAAGATCTACAACTTTTATGAAGACAATTTTGTCAAATTCTACCTACGTCAATACAGTTTATTCATTGAAATTTCAGAACACATTTTTATCCCCTTTTTTTCCTCTTTTCTTTCTACTGTCAATGTACAACTTCTATGCATTTAAAAAGACCCGATTCCAACAATCAAAACCATATATATAGGACTCCTAACAAAACAATCTACTTAAGAAGAATTTATCCAAAAACTTCAAACACCTAACAATTGTATTCCCAATATATTGACAACTTGACAGAGAAGAAATTCTGCACATATACAAAGAGAAATTCTACAATTGTTACTGTTATTTCTCAAAGCAGAGATTGTACATAACGTCATATTACATATCAAAAACCATTTCAGTAGCATAATACAAATCAATTAAGAATGCTCATGCTTGATATGCTTTTAGAGTACCAAAAGTTTTTGAACTAACTTAATTACGAAAGAGAGAAATTCTTAGAGTCAGCTGAAGTTTTTGCAAGATTCAATGTTGATCTGCTATTTCTGCACCTGAAGAGTGGAAAGATAATGGGGTGAGCTAGGAAGCTTAGTGGCTAATACGGTTATAACCATTAGCGATGAACCATACATACACCAACAAATATATACATAAATTTATATCACATTTAAATGTACATTATCCACGGTTCAAGCTCACAAATAAACATATTCTTACACAAATTGAATCAAATAAAAATTTCAATCATTAAAATATAGCACGCAATCATATGTTGTGTTTAGCAATTCAAAGCAAAATGCACACATATAATGGCTTGAGAGAATCCCTTGGAACGAAATGACTAAACCGAAGTTAACACCATAAATGAAATGAGTCCATTTTTTGAAGCTCATATGCCACTAACGGGCAACCAGGAGAAGGCTATAGGTCAATGTGCATGTGACGAATGAAATAGTGTTTCTCTTACCCACATAAGCAAATTTATGATGTTTACATATTTCATATCATAATCATATTTTTATGCTTCTTAAATTTTCTATTTTTCATTAACATCAAAGCAACCGAATACTTACAAAGCGAACATGATTTCAATCCCATATTATTTTTCCCACAGTCATAACAAATAAAAGCAAGCATTTAAATACAGATACAAGCAAATAATTTAGCTTATTAACATAATGACTATAAACGTATTACCCACCTATTTACTTGAAACTTCAAACTTAAGTTTGTTCTTCCTCTTGCTCTCGCCTTCGATATTCTTGATTCCCTTCAAACAAACATATTTTTTATTCAAACAACATATACAAATAGAACTTCTCTAAAGCTCTATTATCCAAAAATGAGCTTAGACTTAATCTACTCTTGGTTTATCTATGCTAGAAGAACTAAGATCAAGTTAAAAGTTCATGAAAATCTAAGAACATAAATCCCATGTTCCTCTTCTTTCTCTCTTCTTTTTCAGCACATAAAAACCTAGTTTCTCCACTTTCATCTTCTATCAAAACAAGAAAATAGATAAAGAGTTACCTAAAACTTAGCTGAACCTTCTTCTTCCACTTCTTATCTCCTTTTTCTTTCTTTCCTTCTTCTCCTTTCTATGCTTCGTTTTCTCCTTCTCTTCTTCTAGTTTCTTCTACTACTTTCTCTATTTTTTCTTTCTTGCTTACTATACACAACTCTCCTCTCTTTTTTTCTTATTAGTTTAAGACAAACTTTTATCTTTCCAAGCTTACCCTTCCATATTTAATCTAATTTCTACTAACTCCTTAACTTAATTCTAACTCTTTCTTTTAATCTATGCAACTACACGAGATTCATAATATATCTAATTAAACTCAAAAAATTGCTAATTCATGAATTCTAACTTATATTCATGCTTGTTAATTTAATAAAATAAATTCTAAGAAAAATTTAGGTTCCAACAGACAGGGCAGTTGGTTAGCATAGGGAATGGTAATAGGAATAAGAATGAATATAGTGATGAATGAGAATGAGTATTATCATTATAATTATGATAGTTGGTTAAGAAGGAAGAATGATTATTATTACCATTGACAGAGGTTGATTTGTAAAAAATATTAAGAAATAAAAACTAGTATATTTTAATTAATTAATTACAATATATTAATTAAAATATTATAATTAACTAAGTACAATATTTTAATTAATGAATGAATTATATTTTAATTAATTATATTGTAATTAATTATATTTTAATTAATTAGTTATATTTTAAGTAATTAATTAAGTACAATATTTTAATTAATGAATGAATTATATTTTAATTAATTAATTAATAATATTTAAATTAATAATATTGTAATTAATAATATTTTAATTAATTAATTAATTGATTACAATATTTTAATTAATTAATTATATCCTAATTAATTATAATCTAATTAATTAATAATAATATTTTAATTAAATGTATTGTAATTAATTAATTACAATATTTTAATTAATGAATGAATTATATTTTAGTTAATTATATAATTAATTAATTATGTTATTTCAATTAATTATATTTTAATTAATTAATTAATTATATTTTGATTAATTATATTGTAATTAATTAATTAATTAATTAATTATATTTTAATTAATTAATTAGTATTAAAAATATTTTAAGAAAAAGAGCCAGTACTAAGGAATGAGTTTTATTCCTCTACTAAATGAAGGGTATGGAGGATTTTCCAAAAGTGAGATATCAAACACTCAAGGACAACATGAGATAGAAAATCTAGTTTCTCTCTAATTTCCTACACACTCACCCAAACCCTAACACTAGATCTAAACCACCTCCACCCTTCCCCAAACTTGATGCTCAGTTGGTCTCCAAACTTACAATGGAGACTGATTTTCCATAATTATCCTCCACTTTCAAAACAACCTCTTAGATTCTACTCCCTAAACCCTCCTCCCATCCCCAACCCCTACCTTCTTTAGCACATCACTCTTCCCCATCCCATTCGACATCCACCCCTCCTTCTACCTCTGATTCTTCCCCTAAACTCTTTGCTTTTACCATAGGTGACACAGCTGGTGGTACTAGAAAGATATGGAAGCAGGTCGTGGGAGACAACTCGGGCTCTTCCTTGATTTACAGCCCTTCTATGGAGATTGAAGGGAAGTTAATAGTGGCTCCTAGTCTAAACATTCTACAGGAAGGAGCTAGGATATGGGAAGCCACCCCGGTTGGTTTTTTTTATGGACAGAAGGCCTACATTTCCAGTGATACAAGCGTCGGCATAGAGAAATTGGAAAGGGAGAGGTCTTATGGAGGTTATGTTAACTGCAGAGGATAATTTGATCTTCTCCTTTTCTTCCAAATCGAAAGCTCAAAAGGTAATAGAAGAGGGCCCTTGGCACATCTCTCAACTCCCTTTATTTCCTTAAAATTGGCAACTGGGAATGGAATTAGAAAAAATTTGAATGAAGAACATTCCTCTATGGGTGAATATTCACAACATCCCTTTAGAATATTGGACTACCAAGGGTTTGAGCATGCTAGCTAGTTATTTAGGGAAACGTATATGCATGGATGAAAACACTACATTGAGGAAAAGGGTAGGATTTGCTCGGTTATGTATGAGCATAGACATCCCTAAAGAAATGAAAGACAACATCCCTATCCTTAGATTGGCAAATGAATCCTCTCTTACTGAGGATAAAGTTATGGTAACTTACCAATGGAAGCTGTCTCTAAAGGCCCAGGGTAAAGAGTGGAAATCTACGGGGAAAGTTTTTAATAAGGGAGATTATTAGGAGGTGATGGGTATGGAAGAGGTTATCTCAAGAGACAGTGAAAAAAGTGCCGACGAAGAGGTAGTTTCTGCAAACCATGAAAAAGTTCAGGTTGAAAAAATGTCTCCAACAAAGAGGGAGAGCGATCAAGAGGAGAATACCCCAGCTGGAAGGAAAGTTTCATAATTCACCATATGAACAAAACTCACTAATGAATAAGGGGGAAAATTTTCTACAGACCAGTGGAGTTCAGCCCAGTGAAGGAGCTCTAGTTCCCACACATAAACAAAATAAGAATGAGTAAAGTCAATAGGAGTAAAGTCAACAGGAGGAGCATAGGCATAATGAAGTGTCTCAAGAGAAGAAGTTTGATCAAGTTATCTCTCGGAAAAGTAACAAGAGCATTATGAAAAGCTCTAAAGGGAAAAGTAATATCCTATGACTTTGATCATATAGAATGTCAGAGGAGTAAATAACCCTTCCAAGCTTAATGTGGTAAGGGATTTTTTCCTAAAGAAGAAGCCTTTGATTTTTGTCTTTTGGAAACCAAAATTAGAGAAGTTAATTTGAATAAACTTGGCTGTTTGGGTAGCAAATGGCATTTTCTTACAAATCATCAAAAAGATGCCTATGTTAGGATTATTATTGCTTATGATGGAGTGTTCTTAGAGGTGAAAGTTCTGGAACCTAGCCAGTAGTTTATACACACTAAAATTAAATTTGGAATGGAAAATTGTTATGTTTTAGCTACTTTTATCTACGGTTTCAATACTGTGTTTCAATGCACTAAACTCTGAAATTCTCTTTAAAGAATTAAGGCTTCAATCAATGCTCTATGGTTAGTTAGTGGAGACTTTAACACTACTTTATTCAGATCAGAAGCTGAAGGGAATTGTAATTTGCTCAACTACTCTCCGGATATGTTTGATTGTATGCAAGAAGTGGAACTTATTGATTTGAAATTTGAAGGCCATAGATTCACTTGGTCTAATAAACAAAGCTCTATTTGTTACATTAGGAAAAAATTGGATTGAGTAATGATAAATGTGGATTGGCTCAATACCTTTTCAAGAAGCATAACCAAATTCCTAGACCCTAGAATCTCTGACCATACTTCTATGAGGATCGAAAATTTATTTACTAAAGACCGAAATTCATCATTCTTTCAGGTTCAACAACTTCCTGGTCAATATGGAGGTTTTTTGAGAAGTAATAAGGAAGGGTCTTGAGTGTGAATTCTTTAGGACTAAACAATTCATTTGCATCCAAAAACTTAAGGCTATCAAAAAGGAATTGAAGATCCTTAACTCACTGAGAGGTCAGAATATCTCAAAGGAGGTAGAAATAGCTAAAGATAAACTCTCTGTTATTCAGAAATTGTTGGCCAAAAATCCTACAGATCTTACCCTAGCTTCAACTGAAAAGGAAGCTCTTAATAACTACTAACACTTGGTAGATAATCAATATTCTTTATTGAAGCAGAGAGCAAGAGTTAATTGGATAAAGGATGAGGATAGGTGTACTAAATTCTTCTTCAATTTTGTTTTAGCCAGAAAGAACATAAACAGAATTACTTCTATAATTTCTGAATCAGGAGAGACAGAGTATGGACAAGAAGGAATAGAAAAGGATGCAATGAAGTTTTTTAAAAACCTTCTAAGTTCAGATCTTTCCCCTTAAGAAATTGAAGCAGATTTTGGACAGTTTGTTTCAGCAAGAATTCCTCATCATGAGGCTTGCTTGCTAATCAGGCCAATCTTGAATCAAGAAATTGAGAAAGTTGTCTTTGTTATGAATAGATCTAAAGCTCCTGGACCTGATAGACTGAATGGAGTCTTCTACCAAAAATCTTGCAACATTATAGGGGGTTTAGTTAAGGAGGTAGTGTATGAGTTTTTCTTACAAGGAGTCTTGCTAAAGGAAATAAATAAGACTTTTTTGTGTTTGACTCCTAAAAACTCCAATCCATCCTCATGGAGTGAATTCAGACCTATTTCTTGCATAAATTTCCTCTATAAGATCATTGCTAAGATCTTAGTGAATAGACTGAAGGAGTTCTTACATTTACTTATTGGTGAGAATAAAAAAGCTTTTATGACCAACAGGGACATTGGGGACAATATTCTCCTAGTGTAAGAACTCTTGAAAGGATACAATCGTAGGAAAAGCCCTTAAAATTATCCTACTAAAGTGGATTTACAGAAAGCCTTTGATAGTGTGAACTGGAATTTTCTGCTCAGAACCATGGAGGCCATGAATTTCTCCAATAGCTTCTTACGGATTATTGATAAATGAGAGTCCTACAGAGATTTTTAATGGCAAGAAAGGGCTTAGGCAGGGGGATCCTCTGTCCCCTTATCTTTTCCTAATATTTTTGGAGGTCCTCACTCAAATGCTGAAGCATAACACTTCAAGAGACTCCAAATTCAGATTCCATTCCAAATGTAAGTAGCTTTCACTAACTAGCTAATGTTTTGTAGATGATCTTATTATTCTAAACAAGGCAGATGTTCACTCATTCTCTCTTCTGATTAATACTCTCAAGTCTTTTAAGGAGGTCTCGGGTTTGGGTATTAATCTCCACAAAAGTTATATCATTATCTCCAAAAGTGATTCTCATCTCTTTAACGCCTTAGCTTTAGCTGCAGGAATGGATTTAAAAAATCCTCCACTTCATTATCTGGGAATTCCTATTCAATCCAGAAGACCAAGGCTTTGTGAATGCTTTCCTTTAATAGAAAAAATCCAGAAAAGATTGGGATCTTGGACTAATAGATCTCTATCCTGTGGTGGAAAACTCCAGCTTCTAAAGTCAGTGATCATGTCTATGCAAACTTACTGGTGTTCCTATCTTTTTCTCTCAAAAGGGCTTATTAAAACTCTAGAAAAGCTGATGAAGTAGTTTCTATAGGGGAAAGGAAATAGGGAGAAAGGAATAGCAAAAGTAAGTTAGAAGACTATCTGTCAACCGAAAGAAGAAGGTGGATTAGGGTTGGAGTCAATCAACAAGAAAAACAAATTACCCATGACAAACAGGATTTGGGAATCCTAAGTGAAAAACATTCTCTATGGATCAAATGGATTCACACCTATATATTGAAAGGTAAGAGCTTTTGAGCTCTAAAAAATAAAGACAATTACTCTTGGTTCTTTAACCAAATACTAAGAATGAGGGAAGAGGTGCAACAATACAACACTTATCAATTGGGGACAGGAGAAAGAATTTCCCTATGGTATGATAATTGGATAGGTCAAGGAGCTTTAATTCATAACTAGCTAGCAAGATCCTTAATGGAGAGGTTCCCAAAGAAAACCAAGCTCCATGAAACAGTTAGAAATGGAAGTTTGTTGTTAACTTCAGATGAGATTAGACTCTTGTCCATTCCATATTTTAGAAGCTGCGGAGAGACAAATTTCTACTTATGGAATGGGGTTCCAGTTTTAGAAATAACTATTAAGGAAGCAAAAAGTTGAGATAAGCTAATAGAGTTGGATGGTTTCCACTGGTTTGGAATAAGGTTCTCAGACCTAATGTCAGTTTCCTTCTCTAGTTAATTATGTTGAATAGACTCAGTACATTGGATAGACTAAAGTTCCTATCCTCCCCTAAGACAGGTATTTTATGTAATCTGGAGGATGAAACTAGAGAACATCTCTTTTATGAGTGTGATTACGCTCAAGGAATTTGGGCTAAAATCTCTAGATTAAGTATTATTAAGACTAACCACTGCAGACTCTCTAAGATTCTACAGGAATTATCCCATGTTCATATTTCAAAATATGACAGGGATATCACAGTGGTTTCAGATGCTACAAGTGTTCAAGCTGTGTGGACTGAGAGAAGTAACAGAAGATTCAGAGAGAAATTTAACTCTGAAATCTCTCTTATTGAACTTACTATTGCTAGCATAAGGGAACACCTGATTATAAATCAGTTGAATCTACACTGTAGCAGAGGGATGACCTTTGTAAGTAGATTTTAGCCTCGCTATTATTTCCTAAATCCTTCTCACTCAAGCACAATTCACAAATCATGGGGCCAGAATCAAAATAGTTTAGATAGTAGGGTTCCAAGCTCTACTTATCTACTTTCGGAAACTATTGAAGCATTTACTCAAACAACAAACATTTTTGTAATCAAGGGATTAGATCATAACAACATAGTCATAAGAAATTCAAGCAGTCTAAAATCAACTCATACAATTTTTGGGAACTGCTAAAGCATCAATTTCTAGTACTCACCTAATGGAAAGGAAATAGGTTTCTTAGCAAGATTCACTATTGTGGTGCGCTGTTATCCCATCAGTTCACTGGAATCAACATAGAGATTGTTATTTGGTGAAGATTCATATCTAGATAAGAGGAGAAGGAAATATTACGAGAAGCTCGCTTGATTTTGTAATCGATCCCTCTGATTTGAAATCGCGGTGTGGTAACCTAAAGAACTCTCTGTAGAGTCGGAGGAAATTATAAAGCCCTAATCGCTAAAAGAAATCGTAAAAGGAAGATGATAAGCTACTTGAGATCGAAAACTCAATAGGCGTAGCGTAAAGAGAAGAAGAACAAAGGGGAGACTTGAGACATTTCTTAAAGAATCGAAATAGTAAGGTTTCGATATACCCCAAATCCTAAAAGAAATGCGATTAATAGCCTGAGAAAGATACCTGTGTGTGGGATTCCTTGAAGCTGAGTATAGAGTGGATGAACTCAGGGAGATGCGTCTATCGCTAGAGCATTGACACCGCCATCTTGCCCCCACAAGTCTAGAAACTTCTGTAAAAAGTGAGAAAGCAAGGGTTCGTTTTACCCTAAGTGTTTAAATGACCTCGTGTATCTTGTAAAGGAATGTCGTCGTTTAGTTCATTGTTTTGTATGAGCCTCATGCACGTGGGAGGGAGTCCATTCGGTTGTAAACTCTCTTTATTTGTTAAATGAATTTTTTTAAATTCTCAAAAATAAAAAAATCAACCACTCACTTTTCATTCCTGACCCATTAACCCCTTCCTAAACCAATCCCCGAATCATAATTAGATCTCACCACAAAACTAAAAAATCAGAAATAAGTACAGATAAATTAAAATCTAAAATTTAATTTCTTGTTTTAATATTAATTTAAAATAAATATTATAATGTATTATAAATATTTATTGTCAATTTAAGTGATTATTTTTGTAATTGATAGTAATTATTTTTATTCATGTTGATAGTGAATACATATGTTATTTAGATAATAGAAAATTTAGATTTTTTTATTCAGTTTATATGTTATTTTTTAGAGTTAAAAAATAAAAAATAATAATTTTGTCATCAACAAAAGAAATTACATATTTTCACTTGACCACTTTATTTTGTGATTTGGTAGTAAATAAAAAAATTGAAATATTGCAGGACAAATGAGCAAGTAATAGATATTCTTAATGAGCAAGTGATAGATATTCTTACCTAACCACTTACATTACTAGGCATGATTTTCTCAAATTGCAAATAGGAGTCAAAGTAGCGGAGATCCTGGGTCTAATTTTATGGTGTCCAATTCTGTTAATTTTAGGAATCGGTCAAAGTTTTTTTTAGTAGTGTAGAAACAAGAGCAAGAGAGGACTAACACCTCAAGAAAGCAACAGACTAAAAATTAGATATGAGTAGCAAACGTAAGCTTGGAGTTGGATGGTCCTAAATATGCAATCTCGAACAAAGTTAGACATCATAAAATTGGACAAAAAATCTAAACTTGAATCGAGCAAGAGCGTTGAAGACTAAAAGCAAATTTTACTCATTATCTTTTCTTTTAGTTATTACTTAATAGGCAGTGAGCTTAATCCACATTTATTTTCTAATGTTATTGTCATTTAAACATAAGTAATATAAGGAGATGCTTGGTTAAGAGATTTGAGAATGAATCAATAGTAAGGAATGAAAAACGTTGGTATTGATTATTTATTATTATTAAATGCCCAGTTTTTTGACATCTCACTTTTTGATATTACTCCATACCTCTCATATTTGAGAGGAATGACTTTTATATATTCTTTATTAACAGGTAAGTGTCACGGGGCATGACAGTCTCTATTACGCTCGTGGCAATAAGTGTCATTTATTTTTAAAATTAAATATAATTAAAATATAATTAATTAATTAAATTAAATTAAAAATTAATTATTTAATTACAGTGTAATTAATTAAAATATAATTTATTAATTAAACAAAACAAAACAAATTAATTGATTAAAATATGACAAATTTTTATTTCTCAATGTTTTTAATAAACCAATCAATATTAATGGTAATGGTAATAATTCTTTATTCTTAATCAACCATCGTAATTATAATGATTATATTTATTTTCTTTTCTCACTATATTCATTCTCATTCTTATTACCATTATTCCATGTGAACCAACCACCTCGTAATTATAATCAAATTGGTTTGTATATGCATTTCCCGTATTTGTCCTAACAAATTACATATTTCTTTTCCAACAATAACGATTACAAATTGCAAAAAGAAAAATTAGTGGCCTTTAATTGATAGTCTTAGTGTCTATCATTATTATTATAAAAGATATTATCTTTATAAAATAAATTTTTTATTTAAAAAATAATCACTAATAATTACTGTTAATATGTATCAAATATTACGCAACCTTATTCTTAACTAATAAACAAAAAAATTAATTATTGGAAAAAGTTATGAACAATGCACAGACATAATGTATATTAGTCCGGCTAAATAATCTAAAAAGAAAAATTACACAAATATTAAATAAATATGTATAACAGGCAATAAATTCATTTGAAATGCTAGATCCTGATTAACTATTGGCCAGTAACATGAGAACTCTCATAATCACCTTCCAACTGGTCCCCAAATTTCTCAACTTTGCTCACCAAATCCTGAAAAGTTTGATGTAGGCTCACTCAATCGACAAAATATAGAACAGCTTTCCATAATCATCGCAAGCACGATCACTTTATGAAGATTTAAGCAGCTTACTGTCTTTATATTCTTTGCGGAAGACTAAAACCACATAAGAAAATATAGTGAAGCATTGCAAAAGCTTATAATAGCACTCCAAATAACTGTGGAGCACAAATAGTATCAAGTTTTCGAATAGGCAAATGCATCATCGATAACACAGCTCAGCAACCGGAGCAATTTCTGATGATAGTAATTAATAATTATTATTAATGACCATACTAAAAAGATGACTATTTAGTTGGATGCTGCTTGGATTACAACTTGCTTGACCTCTTAGTATGCGTCCTCTTCGACATAGACGTTGGCAGTGAAGTGGCATGACGAAGGATATCATGGTTTTGTTCGAATTTCGCCATATCTTCCTCGGACAGTGTTATCAATGCTTCTATTCCTTCACCGTCAATGGCATCAGAAAAGATAACCATATTATTTAGTGTTGCGGTCTAAACAAAACAATATAAATAAAATTTTATCTAGACCAATTAGAGGCGAGCGCACCCCGTCGATAAGTAATATAAATCGGTAAGAACTGGATATCGTACCTAAGGGAAAATCCAACACATAAGACAATTAAATTAAATGATAAAAAATTACTCGAACGATCAAGAATTGATTGATTTAAAAATAAAATAAATTAAAGTAAGCAAATCAAAGAAATCTGAAAAATGCAAGGTATGAATGAAAACGACTAGATTTAATCAAATGACAAAAATCGGTTAAGGTATTAGATTTCAATTGGATTGGACACTAAAAATAAAATTGTA
>JANIIA010000010.1:667719-687057 GCA_027478495.1 Erythroxylum alaternifolium | reverse complement strand
TGAGATGTGGTAATTTACCACATCTGGACCCGTTTCTTTGGTCCGACCCGTTCTCTGGAAACGGGATGTTACAATATGTATTTCTCATTCATACTTTTAAGTGTTTGATAGTAAATTTGAATTCAGCTTTACCATAATATATAATGTATGATAGGAAATAAATTTTTAAGAAAAAGTTGTTTATCCAAATTTATGTAACTAGTTTGAATATGTAAGATAAACATATGCTTAACATAAATGGCAAGAAACAAGATTATCTTTTTATTCCATATTAGCTAAATCCATATAATGAGAATTATAAAGTCGCACATACGGATATATGTATTATTTTGATTATAAATCATATAAAACTTATGAAAGTCGTTACATTAAAGGTGACCAAATTAAATTTTGATTGAAGGATGATTATGATATTTAATTTATAAATCTTAGTCATATAATGTGTGGAATGTAATAATAATTTATAAATGTATTAATACTTAGGACCTTCCTTAAGGTTTAAAAAATACAAAACTTTAGTAAAAGAAAAGGTTTATTAGGTAAGCCTCCTTCCTCGTCTAAATGACCATAAACACTATAAGCTCAATTTGCCCACTGGGTAACTTGGTTCATGGATTTTTTTGTCATTTAAGTATTTTATATTTTCCCTTTAGAATCTAATGTGAGACCTTATAATATTTCATATGTTCTTATTGTTGTTATTAAGGGTTAGCCTTTTATTAATAATGCCACTTGTAGCCATAATTACAAAGTTTTGATTGTCTAGGACACTTCCATTTGCAAGGCTTATTCTTTGTTTATATATATAAAAAAGTTAGGGTTATTTGCAACTATCTATATCATTAAATATTACTTTCATTATGCTTCTAAAAATTATTACATCAAGAGACATTTTGGTATGACTTGTTTAAAATTGGAGCATATTGTAATGGCCTTTTGTTTCTCCTAAGAGCTTTTAACTCTAATGTGTACTAAAAGTTTAGTCTTTTATCAATAAATAATAGAAAGAATATTTAGAACCATTCCAAGTTGTGAGCAAGCTCTAACATTCAAGTTAGATATAAAGTAAAGAACCTAACCATTTTTTGTGTGGCTTTGATATCCTTTTTATACTAGTTTAGTATATAAAATTTAATAAGATAGTGATTTTATCTTTCTAAAATAACATTTTTTCTCTATCAAGATTGTAATCACGAGAAGACTCTAAAGTTATTATAGAGTTTTATTTGGTATACATCATTATCTCTCAGCTTCTCTTTATTTAATTATATTTATAGTTGGTAGTTTTCTTTTTGATTATTGAAAGAATAATATTAAGCATTTAGAGTATCAAGTTAAGTTACTTGATTAATTCTTTTTAAAAAAATTCTTTAGAAAAATTCGAGGACCTAAAGAAGTGACTTTGAATTTGACACTTGAGTTATGCAAGTGTCACCCAGAGAGCTAAGTGGCTCTTTTAGACGTAAATCTTTCTTCCCTTTTTTATCACGAGATTAAGATTGTGTTTCTATCTTAGATTTACGATATATGTTCTTATAGCTTTTCATCTTAAAGTTATGAAGTTCATTTCTCATCCAAACTTGCAGGTTGAGAGTCCATTTTTTTAATCCTGAAATTAAGGAGTCAATATCTTATTTGAACTTGTGACTTTAATCCGACAAGTTTTTTACTAAAGGACATGTTTATCTAAATTTGGAGTCTTTATCCAATCTTAAAAGTAGAAATTTTGATGCTTTCATAAATTTTTTGTTGATATTCAAATTTTATTTCTCAGGCATGTTAGAGAGATTAGTGTTAAACACATTCTAAGCATAACTATGAATGAGAAATAAATTAATAAATTTGATATAGTTGTCACAGGGGTTTCAACTTGCTAGAAATATTGTACACGATAATTTAGAGCATGTATAATAATTATTTTGGTGCTTTGATTACCACTTTTTGGTCAAATTGGTATGTTCCTTACAAGCTTGAATGATATAAAGAGAGAAAATAATCACATATTATCTTAAACTTTAAAGGCTTATTTTTCTTTCCTAAATGTCATATGAAGATTAAAAATATTTCTCGGGTCAATATTGGGCTACCATCCAATCTTGGTCATAGGTTTGTCAATTTATAGATTACATTCAATGTTAGAGAGTTATAACCATGCTATTTAATTGACTCGTGGCCTGATTACCTATATGAAAAATGGCTTTGATCTCTTTCAAACAAATACGTGCTTCCAAAAGAGAATTGGTTCATCAATGTGATCTTTTAAGTCATGCTTCATATTATGTGAATTTTGGAAGTTTGAGCTTAAGGTGATGAATTGAGTCTACAATTGTATTCTTCTATTCTATCAAAGAACATCTTGTCACTTATAAATTTATTGAATGTCTTAGAAATTTTGTGTTTAGGGTCTTTTTCTTGTTTTATGCATGTGACTAAAGAGAGTTGTTTACAGCGTGAACATCAGTAATGTTATGAAAAGATATAATAGGTCATAATTATTCCCACAATATATGCAAGAATAATTCTAGTCAAAATATATGCAACAATGATTTTAGAAAATTCTCTTTTACTCCACTACAAGTTGGAACATAGAGATTAGACTTTCCCAAAAAAGCTTGAAACTAGTCCTGATCAAGCGCCTTAGTGAATATATATATATATATATCCTAGTTAATGCTAAGATGATATTGTAATAGTAAAACCAGCTACAAATTCCTCTTACATATCGAAGAAAATACTCAAAAGGGAACTCTGGTTGATTATAACCTAATTTTGTTCTCATTCTGTTTTAATAGATATTGTTTCATCCAGATAAACAAAACTTACATATCAGAATCAGATAGTATTTTCAGGATCGAGACACTCCAACGATGAGAAGGTTGTAACATTAGAATGCTTTTCTTTGGTGTATTATTACTGTTGGCAAAAGATGTGGACAAACTTTGGGCCCATATATATAGGATTCAGATCTCTTCGTGATGGGTTTGATCATGGATAGGCTAAGGTTACATTACAAGTGGGTTTTGTTTATTTAACGAAAGTGTTGCCGTTGTCTCGTCTACACAGGAAAATAAAAATTAATAAGATTTGTGACAGTATTTTTCAGTTCATCTGAGAGATGATATTGCAAAGTGGGAGTGGTATGGTTGGAGCTTGTGGGCGTCTCATGAGAGCGAGTCCTATCATATTATGCCTGCCTTCTAACACCAAAACCAGCACCGACCAGCTTCGTCTTCAACTTGATCAACTTCACGCTGAAGCTGAGACCACCAGGGAACAAGGTGACTGCTTTCAAATCATTTTTGCAGTTTCTTCACACCCATTTTCCCTTTTCATGTTCCTTTGTTACTTAGCCAATACAGTCATTGATTGGGTTCACCTCATACAAGTTATTAATTTTAGCATTTCCAGTTCATATCTTCGCCGTTCATCCTTTTAATCTTCTTGTCACTCCAATTCTGTCACTCCAAAGCGAATTCCAAGAAATATATTGCTTGTTGCTTCTGAATGTTTGGTTACACCTGCATTCATCACACAATAATAATAATAATAATCTTTGAAGTTCTTATTGTTGTCAATTCAGCAAATGGTGCAAGATTACGACTTATGAGATTGTCAGAGGCTGCAGAGAAGCTTAAACGCCAGGCTGCAATTAGTGTTAATTCTGGGAAGGAGACTGAAGCAAGGGACCTACTTTTTCAGAAGAAGAAGGTTATGCAAGCCATGGAAAGGTCTAAGAGTCGTATTGCATTGCTTGATGAACTATCCATGAAACTAAATGAGGTATTTGACCTGCTAAGATTTTGCTTGGAACCATAAAATTATGGCCACTTTAGCTGACCTTTTTTATGGCATTCATTTGGAAAAAATTAGGATGATAAGGCTTATACGACCTTCAACTTATCTTTACTAGTGTCTGCATCCTATTCGACATTTTCTGCTATCTCTGTAGTTATTTTGTGATTGGTCTGTATTTTTGCTAATTGATGTTCTTTTTTATGAGAACCTGACTTAAACGAGGAAATGTTGCTTTCAGGCAATATCTATGAAAGAAAGTCAACTGATTGGAAATGTTGCTTCTGACCTTGAAGTTGATGGAGAAAGTGCACCTGGTCCAGTTCGGATAATTTCTCCTAAGCAAGGATTTAAAGAGGATATGCATGAAGAGGAAGACTTGAGTTCTTTTAAAGGCCCAGAGATAAACATTTCTGTAGATGGTGAAGCAAGTCCACCATGCAATCAGGACATAAAACCTATTAATCGTGGAACTTATGGTGAAGATAGCATGGTAAAAGGTTTTAATGGGACATCATCTTATGAGGAATTTTTGGAGCACCTGGATCTACAGCTAAGCAGAATTGAAGCTGAACTTGTAACCATTTTGAATGTGTCCTCCTTGGTGCTGAGTGATAATGAGAAGCATATAAATTTTAAGATACAGCAAACAATAGAGCTTCTGGAAAGTATCCGTGGCATCAGACTGAGGTAAGTGGATACCTTAACTTTTACAGTTTATGAAGAATTTTACCTGAAGCCTGAGGGAAGTCACTAACTAAGCTGCAAGTAACTTTGTAGATGCTGTGACAGAGGTAACAGCAGTTCTGAAAGTTTTCTTGGTTATTTGGTGGAATACTGGATGATATATTATGTGAGAAAGAACATAAATGAAAGCTACCCCGAAGTGTAATAACAAAAATAAGATTTATAGGCCCTATATTCATAGTCCTTATTATCGGATGCTAGACATTTATGCTTAAAGATACCTTAGCATCTTGCACCACAATTTTATCCATCAACCTTGTGGAAGCTAAAAACTATTATACATATGCAAAGCAACAACTCTATATGGAATTGAGAATTTCATTTATGAATTCCTAATCTTCCTAGTTGAGTTTAGACTTGCTTGTTTTTCTTGGCCTGGCATGAAATATCCAGCTTATTTGCACATCAATAAAAAATATATTTTAAACATGAGACACCAATTACTTGAACTAGAAAGACTTGAGAATTGTTGACATCATAACTTCTTAAGCTTTGGGAATAACCATGGTGAAAACTGTAAATGATAATATCCATTATCCCTTCTCTTTGTCATCTTAGGGTTGCAAGTTTCACGGAGAGGAAGGAGAAAATGATATAAAGCAAATCTTCTCAGTCTGTTTTTCCTGCAAGGTGCGCAATGGAGCTTAATCCTTTTATATTTGTAGTATACTTAACTGGCGCTATTAGCTTTTTTGTAGAATTTTATTTATAAGTAATACTTCAAATTATAATGAAAAGGAATGCATTCAAAAAGAAAGTTAACTATGACATATCTTTTTCCTATTCTTTGTCATTCTCAGAAGTTTCCCAGAATAGTAATAACAACTTGTTCTTCCCACTATGCTGATTGTATCTACTTATCTAGTTTGAATTTGACACTACATTTTTCAATTGAGCCCTTAAAGTTCTAACATATTTTTATTGCCTTTTAGTATTTCTTCCTATCAGCATTTGGTCATCACACTTGCTTGCTACCATCTGAGGTAGATTGGTTACAAAATTGAGCCTTTTAGACCGAAGCATAACAATTATTTATTAATATTATTACGTAATAATAAAAATTTATAAAGACACTGTATTATCTTATTAAACTAATTAATATATTCTTAAATATTAATAAAGTATGAGAAATTATTCTATTAATAAGTATTAATATTTTTTAAAAGATTAAAATAATTATTACCAAAACCTCAAAAGGAGAATAAGTACATCAGTTCATCAAAATCAGGCTATAAGCCCTACATATAATTTTACAATAACATGGTCAAACTAACTTAATCCTCTCATTAGGCTGTTAATGCAAGTTCCCTTCAATTAACTCACATTCCATTTGTTTGTCATTTGCACACGGAGTTGTTTGCTTGTACCTTTTTCCGGAACAAGTTCTCTAATCTAGCTCACATATTGGCTTTTAGGTTAGTAGATATCTTGAGTAGTTTGTTGGGCAATTCTTAAGTTCCTTTCCTTCCAAATTGCATAGATGCAACAACTAAATTTGATCTTTAATGGTTTCAAGTCACCTTTGGAGTTAACCGTGATCTTCTTTGCCCAGTTCTATGATTTTTCCCCAACATCATTGTTAATCAGACACTTATTGAGCTTTCTGATGTGTAGCTACGTTTGGAAAATCAGTGTTTAATTGTTTTTGGCTCTTGGTGGCAAAGGGAGCAATTGACTATGGTTGTAGTTCCTCTTAGTCTATCCTGACTCATCAATTTCCTATGCATTGCCAACCAAGGAATGAATGATGCTTTTGGAATGCAGCTACGATTCCAAACTAGCTTTTTCCATGCAACCTTTGGAGGGGCTGTTCTAAATAAGTTCAGCTATCTGTTGCCATATGATTGTCTTCTCTTATTGGCTTGAACTGTAGTTAGGCGAATTTGCAATTATTGCACAGAAACCTCTTAGCTGACGATCCCAGGTATTTCGCCGCACCACCTCACTGACTTTGGCATTGGCTGGGATTATATGCCAAAGAATGTTGAAGCGAGGAAGCTTATGCAATGGTCATTGCTTGTGCTAGTTATCAAACCAAAATGAGGTTCTGTTCCCATTCCTTATGATGCATCTTATCTCTTGGTTTATGGTTTCCCTCAGCTTCAACGTTTGAAGCAGTGTCCAAGAACTGTTTGCTTGTGTTCTAGACTTCCAGAAGATATCACTTTTAAGAAACTGGGTGTGCATCTACCTAACCCATACAGATTCTTTGTCTGTATAAAGTTTCCATATTATCTTTACTAATAGCATCTTATTCATAGCCTTGATTGATTTGATTCCCATTCCACCTTCATCTTGACAAATACAAACATTTGTCCACTTCAATGCACATGAAGATTACTAAGAATGGTGATTACAAGTTGTGATCTTCCAGCATATGATAGATTTTTGTTATTCCAATTACCTATTCTTCTTTAAATTGCATCTAATAGAGGCTGGTAATCTCTGTAGGTAAGTCCTGTAGCTATTATTGGAATTATAAGATATCTAAAAGGAGGGTTTTCAGGCTTCAGTCTTGCTATGCTGGCTAAATGTGTAGCTTGGTTAGGGTTGCAAGTTGAAACATAGATGCTGCTCTTATCTTTGTTGGTTGTTAAACTTGAAAGGGCACTAAATTAGTGTATTGATGTAACAAGCATACTCACTGAATTTTCTTCTGTTCTACTTAATAGGATTAAGTCATCTGCAAAGGACAGATGGTTGAACCTTTTTGCATTTATAGTGGAATTTGAAATTCCCCATCTTACTGGTGTTCCTTTCAAGCAATATTCACAGTGCCTCAATGCAGATTGTAAATAGGTAAAAGGAAAGGGGTCCCCTTGCCTTAATCCTTTGCTTCCTCTAAATACATGTGCAGGTTCTCCATTTACCAAGATGTTAAAAGAAGTGGTTATGATAGAAAGTTCAATCCACTTGATAATTGTGATGTATATCCAAAGCCTCCATTGCATTGAAAATGAAACTCTATTTAACAAAGTCAAAAACTTTGTTTATGTCCATGTTCATTGTGCAACTCATTAGGGTTTTGTTGATAATCCTGGATCACTTCCTGTAGTAAGAGAATATTGGGTCCTATGCTCCTCCCTTTAATAAATGTTCCCTGACATGGATTAATGATTAATCTTAAGGTACTTTTCAATATGGGAGCCAACATCTTCGAAATTATCTTGTAGAACACATTACATCATGAGGAAAATGTATGCTTTATTCACTTCTTCGAACATTTTACCCGTTGAGAGGAGTTCTAGTATGGCTTCTAAGATACAATCTCCCACTAGATGCTAGCTTTCTGAAAGAATAATGCATAAACCCATCAGGTCCTAGTTCCTTTTTAGGATTTAGGCTGAAGAGCTACTTCTGTTTCTACTCTGCTAAATGGCCTGGGTAACCATTAGACCTACTCCTCATTGATTAAACGAGGTATGAAGTTAAGGAAGGAACATTGTTAGTTGGTTTACCAATTATTAATACAAATAAAATACTATTAAACTTCTTTTTTATATATTATTATGTAAATGTGAAATCAATAAATTTAATAAAATCAATTGATTAAATACATGCCATTTAGATAATTTGCATACAACTCTCTTTATTTACGTGGGCAAAATTTGTTATTTGTGTCTTTTGCAGTATATGTAACGCAGAAAGTTAACAAAGAGAGTTTAGAAGCTAAACAAGTGTAGGTCCGACCTGCCTCGCATGAGTAAAATTTTGTTGCCAATGTGGGAGACATGTTACAAAAACTCTTTTTCATTTGTTTGATGACAGGCAGTAAGAACAAGAAAATTAATTAGATACTAACAGAACAGCTACAATTTAACCTCTTAATTACTATAACAAATATCTATCTCGCTAGAATCTTATCTAAGCGTACAAGTGTACATCACTCAATAGCATGGTCAAGAAAGTTAGAACCAAATACCTGCAACAGATTGTCTTTAGTGAAGTATGTTCATGAAAAGTATGCCCTGCTGTATTGATGATGCATGAAATCTATCCAGGGTTAACCAAAACTTGAAAACTTCATACGCATGCTGAAATATCGTCTCCAGGAAATCTAGTTGAAAGTCTACAAGGTATCGACTAGTTTTTAAGCAGAGGATGAAACTCTCGAGTTGCATTCATTAGACAAACAGACAGAGATTGTGTGTGTGTGATGTGGAGAAAAACACCTTGCAACTTGCTCTTTACTATTATTAGCATTCAAGCTCTATTTATAAAGCACCTGAAGTCATTACAAGTGAAAGAAAAATTAAAAATCTCAAGTGCTCCATCCATGTCTTGAATCAGTGCCCATAACTTTTGCTGTCCCATCACTCTGCGTCATCGCTTGCAGAAGGAAGCATGCTAACTATGACCATCTTAAAGAGTAACCAATCCTATGTAGACTATGAGAACAGCATCGCATCCTTTATAGTTCAACTTTCCATAGACCTTATAGCTCATCACATAAATAATTATCTTAAAGGCTAAATTCAGCTGCATGCTGTCTGAAAGTTTCTTTATTCAAGAAAAACAAATGTTGTGATGAACTGCCATTTTTTAAAAATGGGATCACTTATGTGGGTAGCTTACACTGAATATATAATCCAATCGACATGAGAAATTGTTTCATTGGTAGCTTGCACTCAATATATGATCAAATATATGTGAACAAATTGTTAGCCGTTTGATAAGGCAATTGACATGAAGAGAATGTCAGTTGCAAGGTAGGCAGTAGGATAATGCGAAAAATACTATAACTGCTAAGGTTGGTACCACTTAACCTTCTCCAAATCCCGATCATTCTTTTTGCTTCTTCCAATAAAAATCTATTTCTCCAATATCTGCTACTTAAGCTAAGATATAGAGCTCAACTCCTTGGAATGTGATCGTTAATGAATGGCTGGGAATGCAGAGCTAATAATGTCTTCAGTTGGATCCAAAAACATCATGGAGAGAAACCAAGATCCTGAGAAGGGTAATTACCAAAAGACCAGCATGGAGGCAATCCTTACAGCTTCTAAGTTGCCAAAGGTAGTTCCTCCACTTCCTCATGGTGAGAACGTGAGAAGGCCTCGTGGAAGGCCTGTTGGCTCAAAAAATAAGCCGAAACTACCAATCATTGTCACACGAGATAGTGCTAATGCACTAAGGGCTCATGCAATGGAGGTGGGCGCAGGCTGCGATATAAGCGAGAGTTTATTGATCTTTGCAAAAAGAAAGCAGCGTGGTATAAGTGTGCTCAGTGGAAGTGGCTCCGTAACCAATGTCAGTCTTCGGCAGCCAGCCTCATCTGGAGCCATTTTGACCCTTCATGGCCGATTTGAGATATTGTCACTTGTTGGATCAATTTTACCTCCACCTGCACCCCCAGGGATGACAGGGTTGACCATTTATTTAGCTGGCTCTCAAGGGCAGGTTGTTGGTGGCGGTGTGGTTGGTTCACTCATTGCTTCAGGCTCTGTCGTAATAATGGCTGCATCATTTTTGAATGCCAGTTTTGATCGCTTACCCTTGGATGATGAAGAGATTGCTGCAGCTAGTCAGCATTATCAAAATGGTCGTGCTCACCACCTTGACGTCACGGATTTTTATGGAATGCCACAAAACTTGCTCACTGATGGTATTGTGCCACCTGAGTTATATTCTTGGGCAATATCTAAGAACTAGACTGATTTACTCAAACCCTGTGCTCTTCAGACGTGGAAATTTTACGAGTATTGGCAGATTACCCTGTAACAGCAACATCATTGCGGCTTCACTTAGCATGCTATATATGTATAAGAAAGCACCTACCTATCCTATCAATCGAACTAGAACCAATTTCTTTCCCCATCTATTTTCTCATGATAACTAGAGACAGTATAAACATTAGTCATCAGCACAAACTTGAGATTTCTCATGGATCTAACTCACTTACATGATTTTGCTGCTTTATGTTTTATTTGTGTCCATATTTCCGAAAGATGAGAGCAAACAACTTATAATAGCATATGGAGCTATGACCATACTTTTTTCAGTTGCTCTAATGCCTCTTCAAGAATCCTTCCCTGGCGCATCATCCATACAACTATAATTCTTTGTAGAAGGTTTTATCTTAACAGAAAATAACCCTTTGATCTATCCACCAAGCTAAAGTAATTACATGCTGTCAAAGCACCAATTAAAGCTAAGACAATCTTGCTTGCAACTCGAGGAGTAGAGTGTTGAAAACAATAGGATAGCTTCATGTCATAAAACCGAAACTCAAGCTGTATCTCTTAACTCATCGTCACTCACCTTGCCTCAGATGCTTAAGGTTAGACATAGATCCAAAGAATTTAAGCATATAAAAATTACATTATATCAGTATGGTTCCCACTTTGGGACCATGATTAATTGATCTTAAGAAGCTAATAGTTGATGATCACACATCAATATCATGTTTCTTAATAAATTTTGTTTACAACCTTTTAGAACAAATCCATCCTAGTAGAAACTCATGTAATTAAGTTTGAATCACCCGAGATCATAAAACAAGCACAACCTGTCCAAGATATAACTTATCATGACAAACCATTGAAATAGAAAATATATGTGAACTAGAATTGTATACCACTCCCACCTTTCGTACACGATTTCAAAACAACATCATTTGACATGTCGTAGGAGCGAGATCAGGAGCACACTTACATCTACTTAGACAACCTTTTCACTGACGGAATATTGATGGAACCATTGACATTAAAATTTAAATTGCTTACAATAGAATGGCAGATGTAACCAACTATAAGATACAACTTACCGTATGGCAAAATATATAGTTAAATGTCAAGTGTCAAGTCTTCTTCTCATCCACTTTGATGGGCCAACTATAAACTATTACCAAAATGACGGTACAAAATTCTTAAACCACAATTTAGCCAAACTTTTATCACAATTACATCATTAATTACTAAAATCTTATTAATTTAAAAAATTATTTGTGCAAGCATAACCTTCCCAAACTATCACATTCAAAAGTATATATAATAAAACAATTGTACTCAATTTTATTTGTTGGCCTCATCTAGACTTTACAATATTTATCACATGCACTAAGGTTATCAACAATCTCTCTCTCTCTTAAAAATAATATAGCGACAAGAGATGAGATGCCTACTCTGTAAGGGTAACCTAATCGTACTTTTAAAATCAATATATGTTAAGAATAGTCAAATGATAAAATCTACATATAATACTAAAATACATAAACAATACTTAGCCTGTCCAAATACTCATTAAACATTCAAAATTTTATTATTAGTAATTATTAATACTAATATTATTTTATTATTACCATTTATATTTTACCTCTTTATTTAACGAGTTAAGTGGGCTTTGCTTAACTTAGTAGGCTTATATTCAATGATCTGTCAGCTCATCTCTACTCATTGCAGTCACTAAGTGGAAAGGTAATCAAATGTGTAAATATCAACACAGTGTACCTTATCTCTCAATCTAATCTAGTACTACGGTACCACTATAGTACCTAACTATCAACACAAGGCATCTCTAGGACCTGGGATGCCCCATTACGTGCTCCAAGGACAGGTAACTACTCACAACTCGCTCCTATCTCAACAAGCCATCAATCTATGAACATCAAATATAGTTTATCCTAAGCACGGTACAAATTCACAACTTTCACAGGCTGTTCTCAAACCATTATAAACTAGTCTCTATTTTATTTCATGAACGTGATTTATCTTACCCTAATATTCTTAATTATATACATAAACAATTGAAATTTATAAATATCATCCTTTTACCCTAAGTATTAGGAAATACATATTATAAAACGTAAAAAAATATAAACATTAAATATTTTTGTACCTTGTCAATTATTTATTTAATAAATAAAATTATTAAAAATTCATATATTTCAAAAATTCATATAGTTAATTATTAATCATTAATTTAATTAATTACTAATTCAAAATATGATTTACCATAAAATAATTTATTAAAAACAAAAATTCACAATTTTTATGAATCGTACACAACTATAAGGATATAGTTTAAGGTTATCTTTAACTAATTTTTTGATTCAATTATTTTGATTGGTCCAATCTGCTCCCTAATCTATCCTCCAGAGCTAGACATTTACAAAATTCTATCATAGTTTATTTATGAAAAATTTTCAAACCAATTACATTTAATAGTATAAACTTACCCCCTTTTTACCACTTTATTCTTAATTATTAAAATTATCCTTCCTTTGTCTTACCACCATAATTACTAAAATACGCTTAATTATTAAAAATCATTATTCTACCCATATATTCTTTTATTATTACTAAAAATACCCTTTTAGAACTTAAATTATAATTTTACCTTTAAATATTTATATTTCTTATTTTGCCCCTTAATATATCTTAAATTTTCCTAAAATTGTCTTCTTCACCCTCTCCTCTTCTCCTCTTCTCCTAATTCCTCTTCTCATTTTTCTAGCCACCTTTTCTCTAATTTATTTTTTCCAATTTCATCAAATGTTATCACAAAAAACACAACATAATTCCAACTAAAAACTAGTTTAGGATGATTGGAAATCACTAATAAATACCTATATAAAGTTCTATGTCTTTTCAATATATTTTTGGGCTGTTAATTTTCATAATTTCCTCTTTAATCTATTGTAAAACAAACAAAATGAGGAAATACATGAGAAAAGCTTCACATGCAAGAGAAAGATGGTATTTTTTAATACACTTACCACTTGGAAATATGGAGAAGAAGAAGGAGAATGAAGCATTTTTTTTATAGTTTTCTTACAATCCACCTATTATACTAAAATGTAGATATATGTGTGTACTCCTTTTAGGTTGGGTTAGTTTCTGTGTTTACAATTATCCCCTCTTAAAAGAAAATTTCCATCTAAATTAAATTATATACTTAAGGATCGAAACAAATAAGAAACTTTGTCCTCTACTTCCCAAGTAGCCTCTCTCAAAGATCGATGATGACTCTATAAAACTAGTACCATCAGAATCTCCCATATCCTTAATTTCCTACTTTGTCCATCCAAAATCTCCACTAGCTCATTTTTATAAGTCATATCATTTGCAACCTCGATCTTATGACTTGTTATAATATGAATAAGATATGATGGGTATCATCTCAACATCGACACATGGAACACATCGTGAATATGTGATAACTCCTAAGGTAAGGCTAACTTATAAGCTAACAAACCCACACATTGTACATTCTCATATGGTCCAATATATCTCGGATTCAACTGTCGTCTTCTATGAAACCTCAAAATCCCCATCTAAGGTGATACCTATAGAAATACCATATATCCAACATCGTACTCTATCTCCTAACGATGTTGATCATTATAACTCTTTTTCCAATAATGAGTTACCTTCAAACATCGCCTTACCACCCTTATTTTCTCCACCGTCTCCTGAACTAACTTTAGTTCCTCCAATAATGTAACACTCTCAATATCCCAACATATCAGATTTCTACAATGCCTGTCATATAATGTATCAAATAGTGCCATATCAATGTTAGAGCGATAATTGTTATTATATGTAAACTCCATCAAAGGTAGATATCTTTCCAAATCACCCTCAAAATTTAACACACAAACTCGCATCATGTCCTCCAATGTTTAAATAATATGATCCGACTGTCCATTCGACTAAGAGTGAAATGTAGTACTTAAGTTCAACCTAGTCCCTAAAGCTGCCTATAAACATCTAGAACTAGGAAGAAAATTGATTGACTTGTTCTAGGTGTGTCGATTATGAATTATCCACAAGTGCACAAAATAGCTATAGCTAGTACCTGCAAGTATGGGTTAATCCCACAAAGGCGATGATTGTTAGTATTTACCATTCTCCTATTATCTAGTCTACAAATTTAGTTTTGATTTTTAATTAAAGAAAATAAAACTTAAGAAAAAAATAAAATAGGCAGCAATATTAAACAGAGAAATAAAGAATCACTTAGAAAACTATTGATATTGAGAATTTAGTGTCTAGGTTACGAATCCTCCTAAAAACCCTTAACTAGTTGATCTTTTATTATACAATTGTTTATTGAATATTAGATCATGAAAATTCCTATGATATGCTGATAAGTCTCTCGAGTCTTATAATAACTAATCCTAAGGTTATCAACTGAATTACTCAGGTTAAATTTTATAGGATTGCTTTACCAAATTGTGAATTCTGCTATTAGTTTTGATCATAATCTAGAGGATTTATATCATCCTATTTCTAGGGTTACAATCAACTCTTTTCGATTACGGTAGATCTATTCATACAAGAATTTCTCAATCTCTATGTTGTGAAATCAAAATGTACACTAATATTATGAATATGTTAGAACATATTTTAAACAAATAATTGAATCATAATAAATCAATCAAAACAATTGCATTAAATAAAAGAACCAAAATATGTTATAGTATAAACATAAGGTTCATCTTACCTAGACACTAAAGAAATTTAGTTAAACATGATAGAAAACAAAATCAAACATAAACAAAAAGAAAAACAAACATAAAATGACGGGTTCATAATTCTAAATTTCCCTTTTATCTCTTAACGAATATTCTTTGCATGTAGACCTTTGATCTTGTATTCTCTTAGATCTTTCGATGATTTCTTCGTGTTTTCCACTTATCTTGATCAAAATCACCCCTTAAGTCTCCTCTAAAAGTCTCTACATGTATGCCCTTCCATTTTGCCTTAGTACACGTCATTTTATAGTAATTTTTATGGTTCTAGGTGATACACAGTTTGATACACGGGCGTGTACTAGATTGTGTATATCTTAAAATACCTAGAATTCACAATCTTACAAGGCCTAAGAGAATATCCCTTCTTTGCTTTAAATCTTTATTTTATGCTACATTTTCCTTTGAATTCTTCTCTGTTTGGTCCATGAAAGCAATTATAACCTATAAACATACTTGAAGCAAATTAAATGCAAAATATATAATAAAAGTATAAAAGATAATGTAAAAATACATCAAATATTGGGTATAAATATGATCAAATATGCATCTATCATACAATGGACACTAAAACCCTGTGTATTCTCACAATTTCATCAACATACAACTTGGCGAGTTTTTCTAAGGAGTCTTTCTATTATATAGGTAAGAAATGAGATAGTTTAGTCAACTGATCCACAATCATCTAAACTGAATCATGTTTACGTTTATTCCTCGGTAACACTACCATAAAATTCATCGAAATCTTTTCCCATTTTTATGGTGGAATAGATAAGGGTTTTAGCTTCCCCATTGGTTCCTGATGCTCTACCTTGACTTGCTAACATGTCAAACACCTTGACACAAACTCTGCCATATATCTTTTTATCGTCGGCCACTAGTAATAAAGTTTATGGTTTTGATACATTTTTGTAATACCATGATGCATAGTATATGACACATAGTGAGCTTCCATCATAATCTCCTATTGTAGTCCATCTGTATCTGACACACAAACGCATCTTCCAATCACAAGCACTCCTTCAACTCTCACTTAAGATTTAGTCTCCCTACCCTGTTGCTGTCTTTCTTATCTGTATCAAATAAGAATCTTGAGCCTATGCCTCTCTGTTCCTATTTCCCAAATATGGTTGAGCTTGTAATGTGCCAATAAACCACTAATATAATCAATCTCCAATCTCGTGTCTAGTTCCCTCAACTCTACTAATGGTGTAATACTATGTCTGCCCAAACTTGTCATCACGCCTGAACTTTTCCTACTCAAAGCATCTGCCACTACATTGGCCTTCCTTTGATGGCAATCGATAGTACAATCATAATCTTTCAGTAGCTCAATTCATCTTCTCAACCTCAAGTTAAGCTCTCTCTGAGTCAAGATATACTTGAGGCTATTATGATCTATCAAGACTCTGAATGTCTCTCTATACAAATAATGTCTCTAAATCTTTAGAGCATGCATAGTTCTCAATAACTCTTGATCATGGGTGGGAGAGTTTAACTCATATGATCTCAACTGACAAAAAGCATATGCTATCACTTTTCCATATTGCGTGAATACATACCCCAAAACTACCCTCGAAGCATCAGTATATACTTCAAAACCTCTGCGACTCGATGGTAATACAAAAATTAGGCTAGAAGTCTATCTCTACCTAAGCTCTTCAAAACTCTCCTAAAATTGCTCAATTCGCTGATAACAGCTTGGTCAATAGGCTAGCTATCATTAAAAATTCTTCTACAAATCTCTAATAATAACCATCAATTCCTAAAAAACTACTCACCTCTGATGTATTTCTAGGCAGCTCCCACTCTATAATTGCCTTTACGTTAGTAGAATGAGGCATCACTCCCTCTTGGAACATTAATGTCGAAGGAAAACTACTTGCTTTATCCAGACCTTACATTTACTCAACTTGACATACAACTGTCTCTCTTTCAGAATCTGTAATACAATCTTCAAATGTTGCTCATGCACCTCTTTACTCCCTAAATATATTAATATGTCATTAATGATCACAATTAAAAACTAATCTAGATACTCCAAAAAAGTTATATTCATCAATGCCATGAATTTAGCTAGTGCATTAATCTACACGAAAGGCATCACTAGAAACTCATAGTGGCCATGCTTGATTGGTGTAAATTATACTATGTTTTGATAGATGTTTAAGCATACTTTTGGGTATTTCTTAGATGATTATCATGTATATAGGCTTAGAAATTATGTTATTATTAGTGTTTGTCTATATTCTAAGTGTTTGTATGGTTTTGAGTATGATTTGGATCTTAATTTTATGTTTCATGAGGTGCGTGATGTGTTTTTGAGTGTATGGAAATAGGAAATTGAAGAAAAGAGAAGAATTGGAAGTATGTAAGCAGGTCATGATAATGACTTGCTAGTCATGATTATGATAAAGAGCGCAAACAATAATTCTAACGAATTTCTACTTTTCCAGCACACGACTGTTTTTGTAGTTTTAATGTTTTAGGGCTATTTTTTGAACCAAATTAAGTGGGTAAACCTAGAAGCCTCAAGAAATATTTAAGAACATAAACCACTCAAAAAAGAGTAACCACCATCTTGCATTTTGGGATCAAAGAAGGAGCATTAATAAGAGCATTGGAGACTTCTAGATTTTAAGTTTAAGTTCCAAATCAAGTTCTTCTTTCTCTCTTCTTGTTATTTTCATTAAACTTGATGTATAAACTGAATTTGATGATGTTCTTTATGTTTATTATGTTTTAAATTTCCAAATTATGAATTTGATTTTGATTGATTCAATACATAATCTGTGTTGTGTTAATGGTGCATACATATACTTTAACAATAAATCGAGAGAGTAAGTCAAAAGTAATTCGATTAGTTTACAAAATGAGAGTTGGTAAATTAATATGTCACACGATTAACAAATCACATATTATTCAAAGAGAGATCTTGTGTGATAACTTGACTATTTGATAGATATCTTTTGAACTAACTGAAATTATTTGGGAAAGAGTTGTGAATTGAGAGATTATAATTCTGGAATTTTAAGATTCAATTACAGATTATCAATTAAGGTTAATTGGATAGATTTTAAGAGAGAGTAATCAAATCCTTAAAAAATCCAAGATTGACACATAATTGAATCGATATTCATTAAAGCAACAAAATAATGATAGAATCAATCCTAAGCTTCATCCTTAATTCTCCTTACATATTTATGGTAGCTCCTTTGTTAGTTGATTGTTTGATTGATTTAACTGTATTAATTTTCCTATTATTTTATTAAAATCATCTTTTAGCTCCTTAGACAAAGTTAGGTTTATTTAGTTTTAACTATTTCCTTGTGGGATCGACATTTTTGATACTACAAGTTACGATCTATATACTTACGGATATGGGTTTTATTAAAGGTAAAACTTGCTCAATAATATCGAGCACAAAATTTTTCTTGGGAATATTTGACTCAACTATTCTTAACTGCTAGTATTCTGATCTCAATTCAATCTTTAAAAATTTGACCTATCCCTTTAACTTGTCCAAAAGATCATCTATCCTTATAATGGGTTATTGTTCTTTACTTTCACCTTATTTAACTATCAGTAATAAATTCAAAGTCTCATATTCCCTTCATTTTTCTTCATAAACAACACTAGAGCTCCTTAGGGTGTTGTACTCAGCCTAATAAAACCCTTTTCAAGCAACTCCTTTAACTACATTTTTAGCCTCTATAACTCAACAGTAGCCATCTTGTGATATGCAATAAAAATTGGTGCAACTCCAGGCATAGTCTCAGGGTGTGCTTGTTTAGTGAGTATGAAAAAAGGAGAATGAGTATAAAATGAAAGATTGAGTTTGATAAGGGACTATGAATGTAGAGTCATTATTTTGATTACCTATTTTTGGGTAATACCCTATTCCTTTCCTAATCTAGAGGAATTGGTATCATTGTTATGTAAGGGTGTGCTTGTTTCAATTAATTAAAATATAATTATTAATTAACTAAAATATTGAAATTAATTAATTAATTACAATATAATTAATTAAAATATTATTAATAATTAATTAACTACAATGTAATTAATTAAAATATAATTCATTCATTAATTAAAATATTGTTATTAATTAATTAATTAATTAAAATACAATTAATTACAATATAATTAATTAAACTATTATTATTAATTAAATAATTAAAATTAAATTAATTAATTAGTTACAATATAAGTAATTAAAATATAATTATACATTAATTAAAGTATTGTAATTAATTAATTACAATATAATTAATTAAAATATAATTCATTCATTAATTAAAATATTGTAATTAATTAATTAATTA
>JANIIA010000010.1:619493-661905 GCA_027478495.1 Erythroxylum alaternifolium | reverse complement strand
CCTTACACATTGCACACATAAGAAGTTTAAAGCATATAAAGTAAGGTCCATCATTGGAAAAGTTTTGAGATTCGTACCATATTGGCCAGTATCAACCGAAAGGTACTATACTGGCTAAAAATAGTACAAAATTCAGAGGTTTGCTACCGAAGTAGTATTGGTTGGTGTTTAAAATACTAGCCAGTACCGTAAATTTTAAAAATGTTAAGGAATTGTTAGCCAACCCAGCCCTCGTCTGTCATCTCCTCTCTCAAGTAGGTAGTCGACGATAACCATTATGCCACCACCCTCCATCGAAGCATATGCCTCCACTGTCTGCTTACCCACTTAATCTTCTATGATATGTTTTTCTTAATCTAATTTTACATGCCTGACAAGTAGGTTTTCTCATAATGGAGTAAATATTCTAGAACAAAATTATGAGGCTATCTAATCTTCAAACACAGTTTATTCTGAGACCTACCTCAACTTTCTCTCACATCCTATTCTCTAAAGTTGAGCCTAGAATAACCAGAGCAGTACTTGAAGGAGGCTGCCTCTGGTATCTATTCTCTCTTAAATTGGCTCGTCAAGCTCTCTTTCTTATTTGTGATTTATCAGAATCCTAGTGATTAAGCTACGACTAAAGCTTTGTATTCATTATTATATGTAGAAGAGTCCACACAAGTTATGGTAACTCACTAACTCAGTCATTTTTTTAACTAGATGAAACAATGAATTGCCACTCAAAAAGAAAACTAGATATAGAGAATTAGATGCATTGGATCGAGTTTCTTATTTAATTTTTAGTTATTAAATAGTTTACTTATCAAATATTATTTTGAAAATTATTATACAAATGATATATTTTTTAATTTGCATCTAAATTAAAATCTTTTTTCACAAATTTTTTTGTACACATACAAATTCACTTAATTTATTAATAAAAATAAAAATCTAAAATAAAATTATAAGCCTTATCATATAGATCAAAATAAAGAATTCTAGAAGAAGTTATAAAATAAATATTCTTTTCTCCAATATATTGAAGGATTATTTTGCAATTTTAAAAAATAGGAACAATTTTATAAATTTAACAAATTACTTGAACCAGAAACAAATCCGTTATCGATATTGGTACAATATTCATAACATTGATCATTAGACCTAAACCTTATAGACCTATATGATTTGATGGGTCAAAGATCCTATGGATATAGAATGTTCAAAACCTTAGTTATTACTTTTGTTTTTTTAAAATATAGTGATTCTATTTCTTTAATAGACATCAAATTGTTTTACTAAATTATGTATGAGGAACATCATTTCAAAAGGATCACGATTATGAAGTAAAAAAAATCACAACTATAGTCTTATATCAAAAAGAGTGAAGCACCTTATATCTATCTTCAAGCAAAACAGTTCAAACCTAATGTTAAATGAAATGGCTTAAGCCTAATGATAAGTGAAATAATAGGTTAAACAATGACTAAAATTAGTAAAAAAAAGCATAATAAAAGGTGAGTAAAATGCAAACCAAACACCTAGTGAAAATCATAGAACAAATAAACAAATAAAAACAAGAAGCAAGACAAAAGGAAAAAAATAATAGACTAATAAAATAACATGATGATAGGTATATGAGATGAAATAATGGGGAAGAAAACACATTATACTTTTGAATAAATCTATAACATAATAGACCGATGAGCTTTTGAAATGACACATCCTTACACAACATTATCCGTATAACATAGCAATCTAATTAGCTTTTCTAGTGACATGTCCTCATGAACTATTTACTTATGACATAATAATATATTTGTAAATTATTTAATTATAAAATTAAAAATTTATTAACAAAATTTAATTCATATAATCCTAATACAATTTAGGATTATAATTTATATTCATTACCAACATACTATAAAACTAATAGATCATACACAAAGAACAATTAAAGAGAGAAAAGATGATTTAATCAAGCTGGACTTCACTGTAAAATTTGAAACACTTTAGGATCAAATATAAGATATTTGATAAATAAGGATTGATATTAGATATTGAATATTATTTGGGTAGAATTAGTATTTAATTAAGATTAATTGTAATTGTAATTAAAATTTTAATCATAATTCAATTAAATTACTTAAAAGTTTTGGCCATATTATAAATAATCATAGGCTCTATAAGAGATAAAACTCCTAGCTTACCCCGTTTTTACGCCACTTATAATTTTTTTAACTTATTAGTGTAGATATTATTAGAGGTCGAAAACTTATATAGATATAGTAGTTTTCACATAACATGCGAATTCGATGGGAGTTGTAGAAAAAAGAAATCAAGCTTCGTAATTAGGTGTAATTTAAAATTAATTTGTTAATATGTTTATGAATTAATCATGCTATCAAATTAAAGTGATCATAACTTTCTAAAAATAATAAAAAGTTATTTTCTGTCGTTGTAATGAGATGAGATCTTACCCCTAACATTCCAACAATTAGTTCGTGAAGGAACATAATAACTATAGACGTGAAAGTGCCTTGACATAATTATTACTAGATATATGTTGAAAATATAAAGAATAATCAAAATTTTGATTTTATATAAAAAATGAAAAACATAAAAGAACATTTTGGTTGACTTTTGGTAACAGCTAAATCAGTTTGTGCATATTTAAATTATTATTGTGAGAAATTATAATCATTTTTATTGTACCATATTATAGAACTTTTGATGAATCATATTGCTTTCATATACTCATTTTCAACCCTTTTATTCATGGATCTTATAATTGATCTGATCAATTTCATTTCAAATTTTCAATAGTCAGTTTCGTCTTCTTTTTCTTTATGTTTTCTAACCACATTTTTATGCTCAATCGACAAAATCGCTAATATGAAGATTTATAAAGATACGATATTTGGTACATACTGAATTGCTAATTATCGAGGAAGATGATGTTATAATTAATACTCTGCATAGCCTTCTTCTTTGTGATATTTTGCTCGGGTTTTCATTTTATCATTCCCGACAGAAGTGTGGAAGCAAATCATAATATCACTTTTTCCAATATGGACAACGTTGATCGCGGGAGCATCTACCAAGTCTTTGTTGTAAATATTTTAATTTTAACTTTTTTTTTGTGTTGGATTGGATTATCGATTGAGATGGGATTATAAGTACTTGTTTGCATAATAAGTTACATATTCCTCCACATTAACACAAGTCTCATGAATTGTTATATATATGATAGTTGGCCTTTGGAGAACATGGGAGGTAGAAGTCACCATCCACTTAATGTTGTTAAACAATCAAGAGAGTGAGTGTTATATGTAAATTAAAAGGGAAATTTATAAAAAGTAGTCTATAAGGTAGGAATCATATAGGCATTAGGTTATCTAATTCCTCGAAAGTGCAGCCGCGAGGCAGCGTTATGGACCGTTCACTTTATATGTTACTCTTTTCAAATCTGTCTTCAGATTGCACAGATTTCATTTTAAAATCCTATGTAGGTGTTTTTTTGTGTGGTTATTATACAATATAAAAATTATACCTACATTGTGCATACTTCCAATTTTTTATTTCTATTGAAATATAAAACATAATTAACATATAAATAAATATATATATATATAATGTAGTTGTAGGTCTAGTTAAAATTAACAATAACAATACTAATATTTATCAGGAACTGGTCTGTTGAGTTACATATATGATTGGATTAAATTAATTGAAAGCAAACTATGCTGTGTTATATATGTTCTTTTAAATGCTTGCTTCTGTCTATTGGTAGTCCGCCAATACTTGTCTCCCTCTTTTCTACTTTGAGACGTCAAATTAGTGACACGATTGCTGATTTGGGCATTGAACCTTCATCTTTATGAGCGGAAAATCTTTATCTGCTTCCATGCAGTAAGAGTCACCAACAACAACATGTGAACTAAAAAAGGAAATTCTTTTCTTTCAAGTGTAGTCACATAACAACGCAACAACAAGAACATATCTTGCCTCCAAATTTAACCAAATATAACATAAATATATATTTATGTCTTTATCAGTTGGGAAGTCTTCCTTCAATCCTCCCTCTCTCAAGTAAAAAGGCATCCCCTCTGGAGTAAGTGGTCCATTAACACTTGATTGATGATGGAGTAACAATACAAAACATAACGCAGGAATTTATGATTTAATTCTTAATTTCAACTTAAATATAAAAAGAAAAAAGGCAACCTGTACACATCGTCACCATCATTACAATCATCAATTACCAGTCCACATACTTTTGCTTCTTTTTCAACCTTCTTCTTACCTTTTTCTCCTCCTCATCTTGCCTGTTTCCTCCTCTACACTCTCATGTCTCATTCCACATATCTCTGTCTCTCTTTTTCTCAGGAGGAGACCACCACTTATTCCACAACATTTACATTTTTATATAGCACCAAGGAGGCAAGTCCTCTTCTTTCCTACGAAATTCTTGATGCTTCTGTACTTTAATTTATCTTTGCTGCTCTTTCAAACCAAGCCGAAGGCGGATTGAATTAATTCATCCAACAAAGAAGAGGAGTGAGATCGATTGTATAGGCAAATGGGTGCCAGAGTTTTCTACCAATTTATTTTTTTCCTCTTAGTTCTCCCCCTCTCTTCAGGTGACTTGATCTCCCTTAAAATTTTTTCCAGTGCATCTCTACTTCATCTCCATCATACCTTATTGAGCTAAGCAGTTTCAGAGCTTCTCTTTTCTCATCTTAATGTTTTATGTGGCTATTAGCAATCTAGCATCTCTGTATATGAAGAATGCATGCATTCAAATTAACATGGTTACATCTTCTTCCTGATGTCCTTTTCTCCAGCTCCTGTACCTCTTCGTCCATGTCTAGTCATTTGATTTCAAACTTTTTGTCACTGTACATGTTGGCTATGGAAGTTGGCTGCTTTTTCCATGTGGGTTTTGTTCTCTTTTTCTCAAAGTATGATTCCTGAAGTCAAAGTTTGAATCTTTTCTTCACCTATACGAATTAGGTTGCTTCAATATTTACAATTTCAATTACTTTTGTCGTTAGTTGTTACCATCGCTGGAATGCATGATCCAGTTGGACAACAATTTCTACTGTCCTCTAATTGTCTAATGACCTCGTGTACTGCCCCACAGAGTTTCAACTTCATGAATTGTTTTCAGACATCAGACTCCAGTTTTTCCACGTAAATTAATTAATTACGTTTTGCAATTTCAGGAAATAACGATAGAGAGAGATCATCTACGTCTAAAGCACTAGACAATGCAATAAAAAGTTTAGGACTAACTTCTGTTTCCCACAGCCAAAAGGATATTACTACTCCCATAACCACAGTCCCCACAGTAACTCCTACCACAACTCCGACTCTTGATCCCAATTCAGACCCTGATACGGTATCACCGGCCACAATTACGCCGATGGTAACTCCGACGCCGATGTCTCCCGGAGCTAGTTGGTGCGTTGCCAGCGAAAGTGCATCGCCAGCTTCTCTGCAGGTTGCATTGGACTTTGCCTGCGGCTACGGTGGCGCAGATTGTGCGTCCATTCAAGAAGGTGGCAGTTGTTACAATCCCAATACACTGCATGATCATGCCTCCTATGCATTCAACAGCTATTATCAGAAGAATCCAATACCAAGTAGCTGCAATTTTGGAGGGACAGCGGTGACCACCAGCACAAATCCAAGTGAGTCAATGTTTAAAATTTTTTTTAACCTAATCTAGTAAGTAAAACCTGTCTAATTGAAGGAAGTTGGTGGTGACTGAATTGGTTGACTAGAAAAGAAATAATAAGAGTACTCAACAATATTCCCATTCGATGGGACCAATATTATATATATACATATATATATACACTATTTCATTACTTCAAGTGATCCACATAGGTTGTGGGCTAGTTACTGCATGCCACCCTGAAAAGTCCATAACAAGTTGAGCCAGAGAAAGAAATTTGATTCTAGTTCCTTGCCTCAACATGTGCTCAACATCATGATCTTTACTCTCCCTTTCTTTCTTTTCAGGTACAGGCACTTGTCAGTATCCATCCACTAGGTAAAGTTCTGCTATGCCTCCTTATTTTTAGAACTTTCCTTCGCGTATGTTTCAGTTTGTAAAGTCTCTCAAAGGATTCTCCACATTTCATATTGTGATTTTTGCAGCACAAGCTCGTCTATATTGAACACCACAAATTCAAATGGTGCAACAGTTTTTGGTGCAGTACCTTCCACTCCCTCTATTCCATCACCGGCTGCTAAAACAGATGCCTTTCCGCGACTCGAGTTCATGGCAATGCCTCTGATTCTGCAGCTTTTCAAGCATCATATCTAGAAGATACGGAAGCTGAATTGTCTTATACTCTGTTTGATTGATTCAAAGCTAGTTTTACGTATTTTTAGAAGACACACAAGCATACAAGCAGGTATCGTATGTCTAATGGAGGTACTAATAATTAGGAATTCCCTTGGATGGATACATAGTTTTTTTGAGAATGTAACTCTGCATCCAGTGGTTTATGTAAATTTGTTGTTAAGAGTCGAAAAGTACAGTTTGATGAGCTTATTGTATTGTTTGATACAAACACCTTGGAGAAAAGGGTCCTATTTTTGTAGTGTTAGATCTCGAGTATATGGAGAAGTCAATGGTTTGACTAGCTAACAGATTGTATTAATTAATCGTTAGATTTTGGGCTTCAATTTGGTTAACTTCCTTAACTGCATCTAAGTACCTGTTCACATTCAAAAAAACAAAGAAGTCCTACATACTATTCGTTAATATTATCACCTTTTATATCGATTATGCTCCAAGAAAATTTTAAAAGCCCTAAAAGACAATTCCTTAATATTATTACAATCAAGAGCAGGATCATAATGCTCCTGGAGATAATCCCCAACGTATCATTGAGGAAGAACCAGAGGAGCGATCGTTCAGGTATTGTATGGGTTCCAGTGGCCGCATTTCTGACCAATTAAGTGGAAGTTAAACTTCATCAGTGTCGTTGCAGTCATTGCATAAGATCCAAACCTGCAGATTGTACTAGCATCTTTAGATGTCTTACAAGGAACTAATTAGTTCAAAACTCTAATAAGACATCTCTGGATAAGTAGTTAAGATGCTTAAGAAGCCGTCTTTTCCGGGGTTTCTAGGTTCATTTGTGTGGAAGGGAGCAGAAGCATGCTAAGACAAAGAGCTTTTGTCTCAAGATCAATCAATTTTCGGGGAATGATAACAGCTAAAAAGAATGGAAGATAGTAGTCCGATAGCAGATATTTTTTTTTGTTAATTCAGTAGATTTTATACAAATATAGAGTTATGTACAAAGAAGGATTACAAGTAACTCCCGGACTTTTTTAGCTCTCACCTACAAGGTGGAGGTTAAAGGAACAAAGGCCTTTGCTATACAAAAGTCTGATAGTAGATATTGAGATCACTATTTTGGTAAATTTTAAGCCAATTCGTGTAGTAAACAAAGGAGATACAAAGATAAAGAACACTCAAACAATAAAAATAATTCACTTGATTTGGATTTCTTGTCCCTATTTTGGAAATGAACTAGTACACAATATTTATAGATACATAAGACACCTTTTTGAAATAATACAACTCTTGGAAAACATAACATAGTAAATGCAAGATACATACATAAGAAAAATACAGTGAATCTCAAAATACATGAACCAAATAATGAATCAAGTTTAATTACATGCTCTCCTAATATTTTAACATCCTCCCTTAAACTTGATTCTTTTTGGTAACTCTAATCCACCCACGCAACTTAGCAAAAAATTTCAAACTTCAATCATTTGATAAAAATATCGACTACGTGACTATCACTTCTCACATTAGAAAGCTCAAATTCTTTGTTCACAACACACTCCCTTATGAAATGAAACTTTGAATCTACGTGCTTACTTCGATCATGGAACATAGGATTCTTCCACAATGCTATAGCAAATTTTTTATCCATAAAAATAGAGGTAGGTCCATCTTAAGTCACATGTAGTGTCTTTAACAACCCTCTTAACCAAATTGCATGTGTGATACAAGAAGTAGCTGCAACATATTCAGCTTCACATGTAGATAAAGTCATAATAAGTTATTTTTTAGAACTCTGAGTAAAAGCAGTGTCACCCATGAAAAATATAAACCCGCTTGTGCTCTTCTTATCATCAACATCACCTCCCCAATCACTATCACTATAACTAACAAGTTGAAAATTAGATGAAGAAGAATTGTGAAAATCACAGTCAATAGTAACTTTGAATATCGCAAGATCCTTTTAGCCATTAACATATGAGTGGTAGTTGGAGCTTCCATAAAACGACTAATAACCCCCACTCCAAAGAGAATATCAGGTCTTGTGTAAGTTAAATACCTCAAGCTTCCAACAAGACTCCTAAAAAGAGTTGGATCCACCTTTTTACCTTCATCAAACTTTGACAATTTTGTTACATAATTAAATGGGTATTAATGGGCTTGCAATTCTTCATCTTAAATTTCTCAAGTATCTTTCTTACATAAGCCTCTTAAGAAATAAAGATACCATCATCAAATTACTTCATTGCAACACTAAGGAAATAGGACATAAGTCCTATATCAGTCATTTCAAATTCTTTAGTCATCACTTTCTTAAACTCTTCGAACATCTTTGAATTGTTACCTGTGAAGATTAAGTCATCAACATATAGGCATACAAGAAGAATGCTTCCATTTTTACCTTCTTTGATATAAAGAGATTGTTCTTGGGAACGTTTGATGAATCCATAGCTTTGGAAATATTTATCAATGCAGCTATACCAAGCTCTTGGAGCTTGTTTCAAGCCATATAATTCCTTTTTTAACTTCAACACTTTATCTTCATGTATTTTCACAAAGTACCCCAATGGTTGTTGGATAAACACCTCTTTTTTGAGGTAGCCATTCAAGAATGTCGATTTGACATCCATTTGATAAATCTTCCTTCTCTTTTATGATGCTAAGGAAATGATTAATCGAATGGTCTCTAGTCGAGCCACGAGAGCAAACACCTTATCATAATCTAATTCATGTTGTTGACTATAGCCTTTAGCAACAAGTCTTGCCTTGTACCTCTCTACTTCTCCTTGAGCATTTCTTTTGATTTTATATACCCATTTCACACCAATCACCTTTTGCCTCTTTGAAAGAGTAGAAACGTCCCATGTGTCATTCTTTTGAATTGGTTAAATCTCTTCATCCGTTGCGCAGCTCCATTTCTTACATAACTTCTTTAAAGTGCAGCAGCTCGAAATTGACAAAGAGATAAATAGTGTTGTATTTACTACCATCTTCGTCGACTCATAAAGATCTCGTAGACTCTTTCTTCTTTTAGGATCCCCAGACGAGTTTTGCGGAGGACTTTCATTTCTTCTAGGATTGAGTGATTGAGGAGTATCGATATCTTCATGCCTGTTATGGCCAAAATCTCCAATCGTAGGAAATAAAACACTTTATTCATTTTTAGAGACATCCCACTTCCACGAACTTTCTTCATCAAAATCAACATCTCTACTAATTACAATCTTCCCATTGGTAGGATTAAACAACCTATAGCCCTTAAAATTAAAGCTATAGCCCTTGAAGACATGCTTTTCACTTTTGTCATCTAACTTTGATCTCATCTCTTGGGAACATGAACATATGTTATGCTTCCAAAAATTTGCAAATGAGAAACATTTGGCTTCTTACTTCTCTAAGCTTCTTGAGGAGTCATCCCATGAACACTTCTAGTAGGGGATAAGTTGGACAAGTATACAGCGTAAGCGATAGCTTCAACCTAAAACTCCTTAGGCATATTCTTTCTCTTTAACATGCTCCTTGCTATGTTGAGAATAGATCTATTCTTATGTTCCACAACTCCATTTTTTTGTAGAGGGTATGGAACCGTAAGAAAATGATGAATGCCTTCAGCTTCGCAAAATTTGTTGAACTCCAAAGAAGTGAACTCTCCCCCACCATCTGTCCTCAAAGATTTGATGAAAAATCCTCTCTCATTTTCAACTTGGGCTTTGAACTTTTGGAAAACTCCAAAATCTTCATCCTTCCTATTCAAAAAACTAAACCCATGTTTTGAAAGAAAAAATCATAAGAAGATGGCTTGATTGGGCCACAAATATCAGCATGAACAGGTTGAAGTGGCTTGATGGTTCTCGTGATGGATTCCTTTGGAAAAGGCTTTCTCACTTGCTTTCCTATGATACGCCCCACATAATTGATTGGGTTGAGCAATGAGAGGCAAACCATTCACCATATTCTCCTTTTCTAATAAATTTAATCCTCAAAAATTTAGATGACCAAATCTTATATGCCAAAGCCAAGATAAGTCTTTGACACATGTCTTCAAGCATTTTAGGTGATCAACATTGACATTGAGCTTGAACATTCTATTCTTTGACATAGGTACCCTTGCTATTAAGTTGTGTGCTTCATCTCTCAAAGTGCAATAAGCATTTTTTAAATGGACATCATATTCATTTTTTAGCAATTGTCCCATACTCAAGATATTTGATTTCAAAAAAGGAACAAAATAAACTTGTGAAATACGTATATGACCACCCTTTTTTGTAAAGACAAGAATATCATCTTTGCTTTCAATTGAAACTTTTGAATCATTGCCAAAAACAATTTCTCCTTTTTTCTTCTTATCAAGCTCTATGAATAGCTCCTTATTACCAATCATAAGGTTGCTAGCACCAGTGTCAAGATACCATAAGAATATATTTTCTTCTCCTTTGTTAGCAAATAACAAAATTAGTTCTCTTGCTTCTTATATCTCTACAAGATGAGCCTTTCCTTGGTTGCTAGTAGCACTCTAACATTCATAGGAATAATGGCCATATTTGTGACAATTATGACATTGAATATTAGATTTATCATACCTTCTTCCTCCTCCTCTTCTATAGTAATAGCTTCTACAACCTCTTTAGTTTTGAGATTATTAGTTTGACTCTTCACTATTAAAGTGATGTGTGCCTCTTTCACGACCACAACCACGATGATTTCTACCTCTTTTATAGCCTTAACAACGACCTCTTCCTTTTTCTCTTCCTTGTGAGTTAGTGGATTCTTGCTTCTTGTCTTTCAAAGAGACGTTTGTTTGAAAGGCTTGAACTAATGACTCCTTCTTCTTCAATCTTTCTTAATAAGTTTGCAAGGATCCTTATATTTCATCAATGGTTATGGCTTCCAAATCTTGACATTCTTCAATAGTCAAGAACAATAGCCACGACAACAAGGTTAAATTTTAAATCAAAAGTACGAATAAGTTTCTCCATAACACCAACATCTTCCAAATTCTTGTCATATCTCCTCATTTGATTGGTAGTTGCCAAGACTCTTATGAAATAGTCATGGATGGATTTGGCCTCATTCATGTGTAAGGATTCAAATTCTCCTCTCAATGTTTAAAGACGCACCTTCTTCACCTTGTCAACTTCTCCATGGGCCTTTTGAAGAATTACCTAGGCTTCCTTTGATTTTGTTGCTTTTGACACTTTTTCAAACATTTCACCATCCAATGTCGCATGAATGATGCTAAGAGCATGTTGATACAATCTACGATTCTTTTGTAACGTGTTCCTTTGTTATTGATTCAAAGCTCCTTCATTTTCTGGTTCATCATATCCTTGTTCTACTATCTCCCATGCATCTTGAGAGCTAAGAATTGCTTTCATATGCACACACCATTTATCATGATTTTCTTTTGTGAGTTTGGGGATTGAAACAACAGAATTAGAAATCTTTAAAATAATATGTTTTTGATACCACTTTATAGAAAATATGAGAGATAGAAAGATAAAGGAGAACACTCAAACAATCTAAATAACTTACTTGATTTGGATTTTTTGTCATCATTTTTAAAATGAACTAGTACATGGTATTTATAGATACGTAAGACACCTATTTGAAACAATATAACTTTTGGAAAACATAAGATAATAAATGCAAGATACATGCATAAGAAAACTACAATGAATCTTAAAATACATGAACCAAATAATGAATCAAGTTTAATTAAATGCTCCATTAATATAATTGCATTTTTTAACAATTAGAACATCTAAACAAACTAACTTAATGGGACAAGTAAGACCAAGTCGACAAGGTTAGAGGTTAGGCACCTTCTTGAATAGATAATCCTTGGGCATGATGGTTGCTTTTATCTAACAACAAAGTTATTAACAAATCAACATGTAGAACCAATGTTAAAGAGAAGCATACAACTCAACAGTGTTTGAGATATACTTCAAAATTATATGCTTATAATTTAGAAAACCCCACCTCCACATCTATCCTCTTCCAAGTCTTAGCTAGATACATCAATCACTTACTTTGAGCATATGCGACAATAATATCTGGAGGTAACCATCAAACTTAGAAACCAATCTGATATGTTAATCACTATACATAAACTTTATTTAGAACTCATACTGCTTACTTGTCACACTTCACCATTTTATGGTAGCATTCACACTGTATAGTGTGCCCACATTTTATGACAGTAGTTTCCTTTGACGAGTCAAACAGATGCTGCAGAAGCAGAATACGGAGGTTACGGTAACATAGGGGTAATATTAATATCCACAGAAAGATTGGGATAACTTGTAATACGAACCTCATAACAGATGGGGCAATGGTGATGTATAGAGTTCTCTAGGCATAATTGATTATTATGCAGGCTAATAGAATAGTAAGAGCTAGCCTATTCACATAAGAATTTGGTAGCAGATAGAGAGTTTGCCATTAAAAGAAAGAAGCAAAACCTTGCAATTTATAGTGAAAAAGTAATAATTGCTAACCAACACAAACTTTGCATTAGTACAAAAGGAAAGATGAGAAAGATGGAGACATAAGCATCCACCAATAACTTTAGAAGCTTTAACACTAAACGACACTGAAACTGATCACAATAAGAAGCATAACTCTTATAGATAATGAATGCATACCACACTTCCTGCAGTGGAAATAACCAAATTAATTAAGATAATAGAAAACAAGAAGAGTTTTTGATTTCATGTAGGACAACTAATCAAGCTCCCATGCATTATAAAAATATGGTGGAAAACGATGGCGAAACTTCAGCTGCATGTGTGTGTGTGAGAGAGAGAGAGAGAAAGGAAGAGAAGGATGGAGGAGAGGGAGATTTATAAATAAAATAAATAAAAAGTGGGTCCCATATTATAAATAAATAAATTTTATTTTTTGAAAAGTGGGTCTCACCTTGTCACATTAGTGATGACTTGACACATAATCCCACAAAAATTATTAAAAAAATTAAAAAATGTCTAGTTAGTGTTGACCTGAGACTTAACAAAAGGGATTAAATTTTCCATTAAGGTGAGGTCAAAATTTAACGTTTTCTAAATGTTAGGGTTATAATTGTTCTCTCTAGAATATTAGGGTCACATTTGTCAATTGGTGAAAAAGTTAGGGTAAAAAGAGACCTTTTTGCCAATGTAATTAATGATCTCACTCAATTCTGCCTAGTTTTTAATATACCTAAAATCACTTTCTATCACAATTCGCCTAAGCAAAGTTGATGTAATTGCCAAATCCTCCTTCAGAAGAAACAAAGAAAAGGAAATGATGATGTGACCTCAGATATCATGCACAAAAGAAAGAAAATTATTTTTTAAAACATGAAAATAAGTTGATTAAACTCAAAATTCCTTAATTGAAGAATGTCATATTAATTTATCTCTAATGCTTTTAGATTAAGAAATGATTCCAACATATCATCCTTCTATCAACCAGTCTTTTAACATATCAAATCACTAATTTGAGTATATTTAGGAAGCAAACTCATAGATAGAAAAACCATTAGAAAAGTAATCATTTTATTCTATTTAAGGCAAGAGAAAAATGTAAAAGAATAAAATATTTAAAAATTTAAATAGTGAATTAAAAAGTTGATTTATATTTTAAAAACGTTAGGTACTTTAAATTATGGAAGAAGTGGTTGCTATTTTTTTAACTTATTCTTTTTAAAAGTTTTGATATGCGTCTACTAAGTGAAAGAATATTTTAAATATAAGGGTTTTTTAGGAAAGAAATATTTAATCAGTCCATGGGGAATTTAATAGAAGTCTAGATATTTTCTTAAAAATAAAAAATTAAGAAAATAATGAGTGTGAGAAGAATTTCAACGATAAGAGAATTTGAAAATATAAATACTCAAAATATTTAATGACTAGAAAGGATGAACAATATTTTTTATACAAATTAAGTATAATTCTGACCAACCAACATTGAATTGCTATGGAACATAAAGGAAAAATGTGAAAGTACTAGAATTTGATAATTTTTAAGATACTTTAAGAAACTAAAGGTGTGAAGATCTTTATTTTGTATATTTTATTTTTGATAATGATAGATGTATCAGTTGGATTTACTTTTAAATAATAGTGATATTGTAATATATCAAAATATTAATACAAAGTTTGTAAATTTTTACCTAGAAAAGTAAAGCTCTATCCTCTTACCTCCATAACTCAAAACTTGTTTTTCTTCTTGATTGATAGCTCATACCTTAACATAGTATTAGAGCACTTATAGATCGTAAAGGACTTGTGAGTGACTAAGAGAGAACATTAGAAAAGCTTCATTTTAAAAGATAAAACAAATTAGAGAAGTACTCAAACTTTAAACTCTCATCTAGAAATACAACTCTTTCACCCTCAATTTCTAACGATAAAAAATATCAAGTTTAAGCTGTCAAAATTAGAGATGGCTGAGCCTGAAAGGGCCGAAGGCGGCCCTAACAATTTTTGAAAAAAAATTAAAAGTACAAAATGACGTCAATTTTTAGTAAAACAATGTTGTTTTGCTTTGAAGTGTCACGCCTTGGGCCAGGATTGGGCCCAATAACCTAAAATCGGGTCGAATTCTTTTGGCATCCCTAATCAAAATAAAAACTCATCTAAAAGGTTTTGTTTATAATAGTGAGTTGAAGCTGAAAGGTACGTACCGCCTTTAGGAAACAATCCAACTCTCAATCAAATAAAGGCTTATGAATATGAAGAAGCTAAACCTCCAATAGCTTTATCTTACATTCATACTATTGTCTTATAATCAATTTTCACAAGGATTATATATTGTGAAACCTCAAAAGAGGTTTCAGACAAGCTCAAATAGATGTATAAAGGGAGTGACAAAAGTAGAAAAATGCAAATTTTGAATTTGAAGTCTTGATGGCAAAATATAATAAGTCCATCCAAGAATATAAAGATAAGCTTACAAAATTTATTAATAGAATTTGATCTTGATGAAGATGGAACAAACTAAAGGGTTGCAAAGAAAGTTATAGTAAGCTTGCCCCTAAAATTTGAATATAGGTTCTCTTATCTTGAAAATTAAACGATTTAACCATGATTTCTATAACTAAACTTGTTCATGCTTTTCAAACTTAAGAACTAACTGATCAATGAGACAAAAAGAAAACAATCAGCTTTCCTAGTAAAATAAAACAAAAAAAACTCTACAAGGCTAAGAGAAAACACAATTTGGGGAGAAGAAAGGTGAAGAGAAGAATGAGGCCTAATGAAGTAAAAGTGGTGGAAAAAGAAGATATTCTCCATATCCTCACTATAAGAGGAGGATTTAACAAGAGAATTTTTACCGGTATAGGCCAGGTGTACAATGTAGATCGTGCAAGCAATTTGGTCATTTAGAGAAGGTATATAAGAACAAAATTGATTAAAAGGACAAGTAAGTACGATAGTTGAAATCAATAGCACGAGGAGTGATTGTGTATAATGTAGATCATACAAGCAAGTTGGTCATTTAAAGAAGGTATACATGAACAAAATTGATAAGAGGATAAACAAACATAAATAGATAAAATTAACGACAAGAGGAGCGACTGTTTATTATTTCAAGTCATAAAACAAGTCATTATAAAAAAAATTGATAAGAGGATAAACAAACATAAATAGATAAAATTAACAACAAGAGGAGCGACTGTTTATTATTTCAAGTCATAAAACAAGTCATTATAAAAAAATTTGGCTTATTAATAGTGGCAAAACCAAATATCATAAATTAAGAAATTTTAAGGAGTTGAATTAATCATTTAAGTCAAAAATAAAGATTAGGAATAATGACTTGGTTGATGTTAAAGGCAAACGAGATATTTTTGTTGAGACTCTAGAAGGTATCAAATATATCTCAAATGTGTAATTTGTGCCTAAAATTAGTCAATGTTTATTAATTGTGGGTCAAATATTAGAGAAGAATTATTCTCTACATTTTCAAAATGTCTTACATATTGGCAGGAACCACCTTTTGCCATTTTTAAGGTTTCAAAACCTTTGATTTCCTAAATGTGCTATTTATCTGCGTGGAACTATAATGTGTTAAGTATATTAATTGTACATTTTAAACTTAAAGATTGAAAAATGACATCTTAGGCATTGTTTTGTTCTACTTATGTTTTTTTGCTGTGATTTTTAATTTTTTGTTTTAGGTTTCTATTTTTTTAAAAAATTGTTTGATTGAGATTTCTAATATAAAAACTGAAAACAAAAACCTATTTGGTTGAGATTTGTAATAAAAACTAAAAACAAAAATATGTTTGGTTTTATCGTCCTATTTCTATTTTTGTATTATAATCTTATGTTAATAATTTTTAATATAATATATTATGTTTTTTAAATTAATTAATTCTCATTATAACTAGAAATAAAATATATGCAACCTAATATAATTAAAAAATTTGCACATTAATTGTATATAATAAAATTCTATAAATTAAAAATTATATTAATTCATTCTAATTAGTAAAATTTAAAGATATAAATCATATTATAATTCTTCAAAACATAATAGTTCTATCATTTACAAAAGGAAACATAAATCAATTAGAACTAATATAATTATTCCACATTTGTCTAGTAATTTCATCCCGCTTCAAGACATACTTCGAAGTTGTACTGGAATGATGTTATACTCCACTTTAGAAATTGCTTCTTCATTTTCACTTTTCCTAATTTGTTCTTTATTTTCAGCACGATTGTCAAATCATTCATCTCTTTATCTATATATTCTAATATAATTGTGTATAACACAACAAGCAATAATGATGCATTTTTGTTTCTTCATATCATAACTCAACATGCTTTTTAAGTATAAGGAATCTTGCTTTTAGAGCACCCAAACATCTTTCAATAACATTTCTTAATAAAGAATGCTTGTAGATAAACAGTTCTTGTGGACCTTGAAGTCTTCCTCTTCCTTTGTAATATGAAAAATGATATCTCTCAGCTTGGTATGGTGAAAGAAATCTAGGCATATTGGTATAGCATGAATTAACCAAATAAAACTTACCTAACATGTAAAGAACATAATATTGACAAAAAGATATTATAAATTAATCAAAATTACTATGTTTATTTAACATAATATAATATCTTATAGAGGCATAAGAAATTGATTTGTTGGGTTTTTCACTGTTTTCTAAAAGAACTCAAGAGTTATTTGTAGCACCTTTATAAGATATCGATTTGTTAGATTTGTCATTGTTTCTAAAAGAACTCGAAAGTCATTTGCAGCACGTTCCTATCTAGTCGTTACATATGTAAAACGCATGTTAAATGAGCAACAACACATAACATTTTAGGCTTGATCAATTCATTTAACCCTTTATGGTAGCTGTTCATTGGTCGAAACATATGCATCAATATATATACTAGCTATTACTCTTATACAATCCTAAAAATAAAACTATACTATTAAAATAATTATTAATAATAAGGGCATAATTAAAATAGCAATTAAATATACAAATGTACCTGAAAATATGGAAAGAATTTTGAATTATGTTGAATCTCAAGAGGTGTATTAGTAAAGGATGGTGGAGTAATGACTCTTTTTACAAGACGATTAACTACATATAAGACTTTGTGAAAGTACTTTAAAATTGTCCAGTCGAATGTTGAAAGAGTTATGCATTGACTTTAGTTGTCTCATTATGTCTTATAGTCATCAAGAAAATTGCTACTCGTTCCTCCACAGTCAAATGACTTGTTGCCTTTAAGCTTTCTAAACTTTTCAACTTATCACATAAGCTCATGAAGATTATCTTGCTCATTTTAGGTTTTCATAAATCCTTGTAGGATTCCTATTTAAAAGTTTTATCATGACCTGATAAAACAAAAGTTCTACATAAATTTTTTTGTAAATAAAATATTTGTTCTCTCCCTAACTAGAGAAATGATGATTACCTTTTTCAGTTCACCATTATAATCTAATTCAAAATTTGATCGGAATCCATATATCTACAATGTTAACATTAAATAATTAACAAAACATTATGTCAAAAAGTTTAATCAAATATAGAAAAAAGATTAACACAAAATATAGACTTAAAATAGTCATACAAAATATAGATTTAACATTTAAGTCAAACATTCATGCTAAATACAAACTTAAAATGTTCAAACTATGCAATAATGCTTAATATAGAGATGCCAAATTAATAAGAGTTCGATATGCATTAACATGAAAATATAACTAAAGTGACATAATCTAATCCATCTTCATAAAAATATCCCTATAAAGTGGAGAATCATGTAAAACTTCACAAATTTTCCATATTGCACGCCTTTAACACCTAATTCATCTAAGGAATTCATGCATTCTATCATTATGTTAGACTCTTGCTTAATTGATGAAGCTCCAGATCTATTCTTTGCAGTTGATGATGTTTCACTTAGTTTTTTCTCAAGTAATTTATTATTCCTTTTATTGCTCACCAATTATAACCAAGACCTATTCTACAATGTTAGAATGTGTCTTTTTTACCTTCTTATTCTTAGGATTTTTTTTCTCTTAGATGGAGAACTTATAATTTGATCTCCTTTTTTATCATATGAGCAATCTTCACTAACATCAATTTTATATTCCTATTTAGTTGATGGATGTGCATGTAAACTAGTTGCAAGCATGTCTACAAAAATATGATGCAAGTTTGAAACTCCCAACATCCTTTTTCTTCAATTTGTGAGCCATTTTATACACATATAATGATGGAAAGGAAACATGAGAAAAAATATTATATAATATGATATATTAATAAAACAAAAATATATTTTACCTTAAATATGTTTTTTCAACATTCATTTGTAGCATTAACTTTATTGTTAAAGGAGTTGCAACTGATTCCTATTTCTTTGAGTAAATTCTTAAAATTCTTTAATCTAGCCCTTAATCCATTGTATTTATTCTTGAATTGAACATTGATATGTGTTTAAATTTTGATTCATTTAATATGCTACACTTAGTGATTAATGCCTTAGAATTGCTCAAAATACTCACTTTGACTTATGTGTCATTTTAGGCAAAATTCGGAAATAATGAAGTTAAAGTGAGTCAAAAGCACAATATTTGGGTCATTTTTTGAAGATTAATATTCACTTGTCTTTATGGAACAGGAATGAGAAATATAGGTGCAAGTAAAGACAAAAAAATCAAGATGATGAAGCAATATGCATGGACTATGTAAGGTGTAAGTGAATTTAATGGCATCATAATTCATGCATCTCCGTGAATAAAGCAAAGGATGATGGAAGGTGGACAAGCAAAATACGTATGCAGTATGTCACGGACAAGGTCTTTTACCAACAAATCGAATGACACTTAGTTGTATCTCTCGAAACTAAGTCAGCCTTCTCCCTCGAATGCTAGAAACGAAGCTAGCACACGTTAGCAAAGATGTGTGATAAAATAAGAACAACAATGAGGAAACCTAGAGAATGCTTATATTGAACAAGAAAGCTTTACAAAGCAAGAACACTCTAAGCTCTCTATCTCTCTATGCCTCTAGGCATCTTACAAATGAAGTCCCTTGGCTATTTATAGCCTTACACCTCCGCAATGAACGGTTAGGATCTATTTGATCTAATGGCTCACAATAGCCTTCTAGAATTCTCTACAACTATCTATATATTCAAGAATACTCTACAAATATCTACAAGGTTCTAGAGTCTTCTACCCATCTCTAGCCTTATCTTGAATATGGTAGAATTGTATGGAATCTTCTAGAGAACTCTAGCATAACCTCTCCATTTAGAGAGGGAATTGAGCGATGCGTGATATTCTCCCCCACTCAATCGGATGACACCCTTGTCGCATCTTTGTATGCTTCGATCGCATCCTTGTAGTCCTACAATGTGAGCTCATGGTCCTAACTTGCCTCACTATCGGGTAGTCCCTTCCATTTGACAAAGTACTCCATATAACTTGGGTGGAACCCCTCCGCGGAATGACCCGATGTGCCAAAATTTCCTCCATCTCACGCTCGTGAGAAGTAGTGATAGTTGTGGGTGCTCTCTTTGACTCTCTCCTACTCAGATCCTCCTTGTCGGCATGATACGACTTCAATAAGCTCAAATGAAAAACCAAATGCATCTCCAAATGTGAGGGCAACATCAAACGGTAGGCTAGCTTACCAACCCTCTTATCTACAGGAAAAAGGCCCTCATAGCGCCTTACTAGCCCCTTTTGCACCTTAGCAAACAGTCGGCTTTGATGGGGAAGGAGCTTCACCTTTACTAAGTCTCCTTCCTCGAACTCCAAGTGTCTCCTCTTAATGTCCGCCCATTTCTTCATTTGCTTGGCAGCCCTCACCAAGTGTGCTCGTGCTATGTCAATTTTCTCATACCAACCATTAGCAAACTTGAACGCGGTAGGACTCGGACCTTTGTATCCAATCGCCAAAGTGTAAGGAGTTATCGGTTATTGTCCCGTGGCAATCTCAAATGGACTAGCTCCCGTTGACTCACTCTTTTGCAAATTATATGAGAATTGGGCAATATCAAGCAACTTTACCCAATCATGCAGGTTGGCACTCATGTAATGCCTTAAAAATAACTCCAACAATGCATTCACCCTTTCAGTTTGGCCATCGGTTTGAGGATGAAAGCTTGTAGAGAAATTGAGCTCGGACCCCAATAGCTTAAATAGTTCCATCCAAAACCTCCCGGTGAAGTGAGTGTCTCGATCACTTACAATTGTCTTCAGTATGCCCCAATACTTCACCATATGATGAAAGAATAGGCGTGCTGCATCCTTAGCTGTAAATTTTGTAGGCACGGGGATGAACACCCCATACTTTCTAAACCGATCTACCTCCACCATAATATTGCTACATCCATCGGACTTCGGTAGACATGTGATGAAATACTCTTCCAAGGCTTCTTTGGAATGGGCAATGGCTCTAGCAAACCCGCTTGCTTGTGTTGATCTACCTTGTCTTACTGGCACACAAGACAAGTCTTCACATAAAGATCAATATCATCATGCAGTTGGGGCCAATAATAAGCATGCTCTATAAGTGCCAATGTGCGATGTACACCAGGATGTCCCGCCCATTTGGAGTCATGGCACTCCTTAAGGATTTCTTTCTCAACCCTTGCCACTTTGGTATATACACTCGATCGCCTTTGGTATTAAGCACCCTATCCTTAAGCCAAAATTGGCGTGTCTTCCCTCGACTCGCCAACTCCGCCAAACTCTTAGTTTGTGGTTCATGCTCTAGTCCCTCCTTGACTCGATCCACTAAAGGGAAATTCAGACTTGTAATGGCAGCTAGCTCGGCCTTTCTACTAAGTGCATCGGCCACCACATTAGCCTTGCCCGACTTGTACTCCATCACAAAATTGAACTCCGCCAAGAAAGCTTGCCACCTAGCTTGCTTCAGCGTCAACTTCTTTTGGTTGAGGAAATAGCTTGTAGCCATGTTGTTAGTCTTAACCACGAACTTGGACTCCAACAAGTAATGCTTCCAAGTTCGCAAGCCATGTACTATTGCGGTTATCTCCTTTTCTTGGGCGGTATAGCGGCGCTTAGTATCATTTAGGTTACGAATCTTGTAAGCTATTGGATGTTTATCCTGCATCAAAACACCACCAATAGCAAAATCAGAAGCATTAGTATGTACCTCATATGCCTTGGTGTGATCAGGAAGGGATAATACTGGTTCCTCCATCACTGCTTTCTTCAAGACTTCGAATGCTCCTTGACATTTAGCATCCCACACACAAGCTCTATTTTTCTTTAATAAATCGATGGGGGGAGACGCAAGGGACGAATATCCCTTGATGAACTTACGGTAGTAGTTGACAAGGCCAAGAAATGAACGTAGCTCGAACACCTTCCTTAGTGGCTCATAATCATGAATGACTTGCAACTTAGACTTGTCCATCCTCAATTTTCTTCCTCCCACAATGTCCCCAGAAACATCACCTCATGTTGAGCAAAAGAACAGTTCTCCTTCTTCTCTTATAGCTCGTTTTCCTTAAGACATGGAAAACTTATTGTAAGTGCATAAGACGTTCCTTCAACGTTTTGCTATACATTACAATATCATCCAAGTACACCACAACACATTTATCTAAGAAGGGTTGCAAAACTTGATTCATGACGGTGTAGAACGTGGTAGGTGCATTTGTGAGTCCAAAGGGCATAACAAAAAATTTGAAGGAACCGTACCTTGTTACGCATTCTGTCCTTAGCTCATCTCCCTCCGTAATCCTCACTTGATAATAGCCCAATCTCAAATCAAGCTTGGTGAACCACCTTGCTTCCCCAAGTTGGTCAAACAAGTCGGCAATCAACGGGATGGGATACTTGTTCTTCACGGTGATTTTGTTGAGCGCCTTATAATCAATGCACAATTGGAGTGACCCATCGTGCTTCTTTTGAAAAAGCACAGGTGCACCATATGGAGCCTTTGATAGGGTACCGCCTCCAACAACTCCTTAAGTTGCCTCCTCAATTCCTCAAGCTCGGGAGGCGCCATTCGATAGGGTACCGCCAAGGGTGGATTTGCACCTTGCACCAACTGGATCTTGTGATCGACTTCTCGCTTTGGTGGGAGCCTTTTCGGCAATTCCGCAAGCATCACATCCTTAAACTCCTCAAAGACATAGGTTATCTCCTTGGGTAGATTTTGCGATAAGGCTTGCTCCTTCTCCTTAAGTGCCACCAAGAATGTGGGTTTCGCCTTTTTAACACCTTTGGCAAGTTGCATGACCGAGAGTTGCTTGGCTTGTAGATTTGCCTCTCATGACAAAGGCACAATGCACGTATTACCCTCCTCTAATATACACATAGTATCGGCAAAAGGAATTGGCATGGCCTTGACACGATCCATGAACTCCATACCAAGTACAATTGGATAATCATCCATAGGAACAATTGAAAAGTCCACAAGGCCAGACCACTCACCTAGGCATACTTTGATGCCTGAGGAACTCCAAAGGTAGAATTTGGCTCAGAATTTACGGCTTTGAGCCACCCTTGCTCCTTGCTAAATTTGAGGCCCAACCGATTAGCTTCTTTGACTTTGAGGAAGTTATGAGTAGCACCAGTGTCCATTAGAGCTTTCACGGCTTGGTTACCCACCTTAACCTCCACGAAAAAATGTCCTTTCCTCTCGGACTTGGGCACTTCCACTTTGGATTTGATGGCATTTAAGATTTGTATAGACCTTATCTTGGTCTCCTCGGAATGTTGTTGTTCCTCTCGTTCCTCAATTAAGGCGGAGAGCTTGCTCTTCTTTGGGCATTCTCTAGCCTTGTGTGGTCCCTCACAAAAGAAACATTTTAACAGACCTTTGCCCCATTTATCCTCCTTATGGTCATTGTCCTTGTTCTTGCCATACTTATGGGAGCCCTTCTTGCTTTGATGGTTATCTCCCCCACTCTTTCCCTTGCCACCCTTGTCTTTGTGAGACTTGGGCTTCTTGAATTCGATGAGAAACTCGGCAATGGAAATAGCAGTAGCGAGATCTTATACACCACGCCTTTGAATCTCTAATTTCACCCAATTTTGTAAACCATCCATAAAAGCAAAGAGTTCTTCCTTACCTGGATAGTCAGGGATCTCCAGAAGTACTTCGGAAAATTCCTTCACGTAGTCTCGTATGCTCCCCTTTTGTGTGAGACGCCATAGCTTTGCTCTTGCCTCCAACTCGGCATTCTCAGGATAAAACTACCTCTTGAGTTCCTTCTTGAACTCATCCCAAGTATCGATGGTGCAGGTACCCCTCTCGATGTCACCATGCCTTCTCCTCCACCATACCATTGCAGTATCCTCGAGGTAGAGAGTGGCAGTGTCGATCTTCTTGGTATCCTCCATGACACCAAGTGCTTTAAGTATTGCTCTAAGCTCCAAAAGAAGTTATCTACCTCCTTGGCATTCCTTGTCCCCTTGTAAGCCTTTGGTTTTGGAACGTCAACCCTCAAAGGAGTAGAAACCACTATTGGTGCGGCATTGCTTCCCCCTTGAGCAATCGCCCTCTTGCAAAGAACTAGTTCATCCACAACCTTTGCAAGTTCTTCCTTAAGGTGAAGAATCTCGACTTGAAGGTTCTCCTCCAAGGCCTTCACTTGGACTTGACCTACGGAAGCGGCAATGTTCAAGGCAACTTACATCCCTTGGAACTCTTCTCTCTCCTTCTCAAGTTCCTCGATGTGTTGGTCTACCTCCTCGAACTTCTCTTGCCCTTCGGCCACCGCGAGCTCCACCTTTGCGAGCCTTCCATTCATTTCAACCAATACGTCCCTTAGCCTTGATCTCTTTTTTACAAATCTTCTTCTCCTCTCCAACGTTGGTAGTCACACTTGTACCCGATATCTTCGCTAAGCAACAACGAGCTCAACTTTTATCTCTGATACCAATTGTCACAGACTTGGTCTTTTACCAACGAACCACGTGGCAGTTAGTTGTATCTCTCGTAACTAAGTTAGCCTTCTCCCTCGAATGCTAGAAACAAAGCTAGCACACATTAGCAAAGATGTGTGATAAAATAAGACCAACAATGAGGAAACTTGGAGAATGCTTATATTGAACAAGAAAGCTTTACAAAGCAAGAACACTCTAAGCTCTCTATCTCTCTATGCCTCTACGCATCTTACAAATGAAGTCCCTTGGCTATTTATAGCCTTATACCTCCTTAATGGGCAGCTAGGATCTATGTGATCTAATGGCTCACAATAGCCTTTTAGAATTCACTACCAGCATCTACATATTCAAGAATACTCTACAAATATCTACAAGGTTCTAGAGTCTTCCACCCATCTTTAGCCTTATCTTGAATATGGTAGAATTGTGTAGAATCTTCTAAAGAACTTTAGCATAACCTCTCCATTTAGAGAGGGAATTGAGCGATGCGTGACAAGTAGGTGGGATGCAATATTAGCCCAAAACGACGCATAACAGATGATAAAATGAAGCAACACAACATTAAAAGGAAAATGACGTGCAGCGCGGGAAGCCAAGTAAGAGCAATACATGCCAGAATGCAGTCCATGCCAAATGAAACACAGACGTATAGTAATGTCCAAGGAGCATCAAAACGTAACACATAAGGAGGAGCAAGCATGCCAAAATGTAGAAGCAGACATTATGTAGGTTTTTTTTTAAAAAGTGTGACACGCACAGTAAAAAAGGGCGTGAACAGTACCAGTGGGAGTGGGGTAGAGGCGTTGGGCTTTTTTCTTCATTCTTTCACCACCAAAGCAGCTATAGAGAACATGGTTCAAGCTTGGAGCATAAAAATGGAGATGGAAGGCTAACTTCTCGATGCCGGTTCAACAAAAATATCGACACCAATTCATGATTAAGCTACTTTTTATCATTTTAAGGTTGTAATTTCTTTTTGGATTGTTGTGTTATTGGTGTTGATTTGATCTGATTTTGGGATGAACGATCTTAATATGTTATTTTAATTGTTCTATTTTGAACCTATTACTAACACATTAAATGTAACCCGTAATTATTACTTTTGATGTTTATGAGTAGCATCTAATGATTCCGTATCATTAGGAAAAACATAACTTAGGATAGATAACCCGTGTTAAGTTACTGCTTATATTGATCGTTTTCACTTTGTAATGCAGTTGCCAAATTAAATATAGAGATCGTATCCTAGGTTGTTCCGTAGTTAGGTTTAACTAATGATCATATCTTGATTAAACAAAACTTAAGGAAAAATTAAGATTAAGAGAACATTCTATTAGTTTCAGATCGATAGTCTGAAGAGAGTTGTAAAGATGTTAGGATGATGAAATATGCTTGATTGTGTTTAGGCCAAGATTGAACCTAGAACTGGACCTTTCGTATATTCGACAGTTTAAATTATTTTTTATCGCTTGTTTTAATTTTTTTCAATAGTTTACTTTCATTTTATTTTCTAGATTGTTAAAAATCCAAACCCCCTTTTTATATTTTCCTTGCATCAATTAATTTCATTATAGAAATTAACCTAGCATTCTCTGTGGATTCGATCCCGACTCACTATAACTACAAATTTTAGTGTGCAAAGTCAGGTAAATTTTGCCTTGACCCACGTTGTCAAATTTTGGCACAGTTGTTGGAAAATGTGTTTTAATTTTTGTATTTGAATTTAGTTGGTGTTTTGTGAATATTTTAGTTTATTTTTGTTTCTTTTTGATTATTTGTTAACTCTTAAAAGTTAGTGAGTGTTGGCGTATGGTAGTCACTATATCTCCTCATAGAGAAATTGAGCAACTTAATCCGAAGATTGAGAGAACACTACAGAGGTTAAAAAGAGAAGCACGAACATCTTCAGTAGTAGACCCAGAACCTAAATCTGAAGCAACTATGGCAAATCTTGAGAAATCTGAGAGAATTGGCTGCACCAGATTTAACCCAAAGCCCCACATGCATTACATTTCCTAATTTTGCCGAACATGTTACCTTTAAGTAAAAATCTAGATTAATTCATTTATTACCTAATTTTTATGGTCTTCCAGGTCTGGATGCACACACGCATCTCAAGGTGCTCAATGTGTTTTGTTTAAGTATGAAGCCTCCTAGGGTGACAAACAAGTAGATCATATTGAGAGCCTTCCCATTCTCACTTAAAGATGTAGCAAAAGATTGACTTTTTGATTTACCAGCTGGAAGCATAAATACTTGGTTGGAGACGAAGAGATTGTTCTTAGAGAAATATATTTTGGCCTCAAAGACGGCAAGTATTCGGAAGGAGATATGTGGCATCAAGCAGCATAATGTAGGATCTCTTTATGAGTATTGGGAGCGGTTCAAGAAGTTATCTGCCAGTTGTTCGCACCACAACATACTGGAGCAACTTCTTATCCAATATTTCTATAAAGGATTGTTACCAATGGAGAGGAGTTTGGTTGATGCAGTAAGTGGTGAGGCACTTTACGAGAAGACTTCCCTCGATGCTAGGATCTTACTTGAACAGATGGCTGCTAACACGCAACAATTTGGCACTCTCAATGATGTTCGACGAGTAAACAAGGTAAATACTTCATCTATCGAACATTGTTTAGATGAACTAACATCTTTTGTGAGATAGATTATAGTTGGACAGGCACAAGTGAAAGTATGCGAAATATGCTCAAACACGATCTATCCAATTGATAAGTTCCTAACATTACAAGAGGAAAGTATAGAGTACATGAATCCTGTAGGAGGGAACTTCCTAAACGAATATAACCCGTACTTGCAGATGTATAACCCAGGTTGGAAGAATCACCCCAACTTGAGTTATGGAGGGAATTGATACGAAAATTATTTCCAAAATCGACTATAAGGAGCACAAGGATTTCAACCAAGGCAACAGGGAGCACTGGGAGCTTCTTCCAGTTCAGGTACATCTTTAGAAGAACTTGTTAAAAATCTTGCTGCTAACAATCTGCAATTTAAATAGGATATAAAGCAATTATAATAAAGTATGCAGTAATAGTTGCAATAGAGTTTACAACAAATCTGGCAGGAGAGAAAAGTAAGCCAATAGAGCATGGAACACCAAATAGGTCAAACGGTAATGAGGCTCAATAGCCTAGAATTGTAAAATGGAGGAAAATTTCCATCCCAACTCTAGGTGAATCTGAAGAATGTTAGTGCCATAACCCTAAGGAATGAAAAGGAGATTAAGGGGGGGAACTCCACCAAAGATTGCTACCGAGGAAGAGATTAAGAGGAATTGGAAAAGGAAGAAAATCCATTATTGAGTACAAAGGTAAATTTTGAAAGTCCAAATATTATTAAGACTAATCCTCCACCTTTTCTAAGCAGATTGACAAGACCAAACAATGAGGAGAAGGAAAAAGAGATATTGGAGACTTTTCTAAAGGTAGAAGTCAATATACCTTTGCTAAAAGCAATCAAGCAAAATTTTGGTCCATTGAAAGAAACGAGTGTAATCATACAACTGGCTGAATACATTAATGTTGATCCTGATGGTGTGGTTAAGGATGATTTGGTGCAAGTGAATAAGTTAGTGTTTCTTGCAGATTTCTATATTGTGGATATGAATGATGACACCTCATGTAATCCGATAACTATCTTATTAAGGAGATCATTTCTTAATATAGCTCAAACTAATATAGATGTTCGTAAGGGCACCCTCATAATGGAATTTGGTAGGGAAGTGATTCATTTCAATATTTTTGATGCCATGAAACATCCTCCTGATGATCATTGTGTTTTTCCTTTTCATGTGATTAACCCTTTGGTACAGAGAATGTTTAATTAAGTTACAGGGATCATTTGGAAATAGTTTTAACTGAGGATATGGAAGTAGAAGCCAACACTGATGTTTAGATGGGAGAAGAGCTTATGGAAATGACAGTCGCCTTGGACTCATTGGAAAGCTCTCCAAAAAGGTACGATTTGGCTTCTATACAACTACTTGAAGATCACCAGAAGTTGTTACCTTCCAATGTGCAGGCACCAGAATTAGAATTGAAGCCACTCCCTATATATATGAAGTATGCCTATTTGGGAGATAAGTAGACTCTCCTAGTTATCATTTCAAGGGAGATGACTTCAAATCAAAAGGAGAGGCTAGTTCGAATGCTGAGAGAGCATAAGAAGGCCATCAGTGGACTATTGCAGATATCCAAGGGATAAATCCTTCCATATGCACGTACTGCATTTTGTTGGATAAGGATGTAAGATCCACAAGGCAAGCTCAGCGTAGGCTAATCCTCCAATGATGGAAGTTGTGAAGAAGAAGGTGTTGAAGCTTCTCGATGTTGGGGTTATCTACCCGATTTTTAACAATAAGTGGGTAAGTCCTGTCTAGGTGGTTCCAAGGAAGTATGGAATCATTGTGACAAACCAGGAAGGTGAGTTAGTTCCTACCCGAGTGCAAACCATGGTGAGTATGTATTGATTATAGAAAGTTAAACTCTGCTACTCGTAAAAACTACTTTCCCATTCCTTGTATTGATCAGATGCTTAATAGATTGACTAGTTATGACTATTATTTCTTTTTAAATGGCTTTTTAGGTTATCCTCATATCCTAATCACACCAGAAGATCAGGAAAAGACCACATTTAAATGTCCATTCGGCATGTTTACCTTTCGGATTATACAATGCACCCGCCACATTCCAAAGGTGTATTGTAAGCATTTTTTTTCAAATATGTTGAGAAGATTATCAAGGTACTTATGGATGATTTTAGTGTGCATAGATCTTCTTTTGATGAATTTCTTGAGAATCTTAATGTCTTTTTATGGTGGATCAAGGTATAGTTTCATGCCATATGATATCTGCGAAGGGTATTGAAGTAGACAAGTCCAAAGTTGATCTTATTTCTTCTTTACCTTACCCCTATACTCTAAGGGAAGTGCGTTCTTTTCTTGGGTATGAAGGTTTTCATCTACTATGCTTCAAAGACTCTAAACCTAGCTCAATTGAATTATATCACTACTAAAAAAGAACTGTTATCTGTGATTTTTGCTTTTGAAAATTTTCGATCGTATTTGCTTGGTGCTAAAGTGATTGTTTATTCTGACAATACAACTTTACAATACTTGCTCACAAAGAAAGAAGCAAAATCAAAGCTGATCAGATGGATTCTCCTCCTTCAGGAATTCAACTTGGACACTAGAGATAAAAAGGGTGCAGAAAATGTAGTGGCGGACCATCTCAACCATTTGATAAAGGAAGAAGATGATATCCCTCTACGAGAAACCCTTCCAGATGAGAAATTATTTTTTGCCAATGCGATACCACCATAGTATGCAAACATTGTCAATTTTTTAGTTACTAATGAATTACCCATTGGCTTGTCAAAGGCTCAAAGGGATAAGCTATAAAGTGAAGCGATGTATTATGTATGGGATGACCAGTATCTTTGGAGGCACTGCGCATATCAAGTTATTAAGAGGTATGCATTGGAAAATTAATAATCATCAATTTTAGCCTTCTACCATTCATATGCTTGCTAAGAACATTTTGGAATGAAAAGGATATCTTATAAAGTTCTAGAGAGCGGCTTCTACTGGGCAACATTGTTCAAAGATGCATATACCTTCTGCAAATCCTGTGATAGATGCCAATAGTCAGGTAACTTATCTTGTAAGGATCAATTGCCACAAACTCCTTTACTTTTTTGTGAAAATTTTGAAGTTTGGGGCATTAACTTTATGGGACCTTTCCCTCCATCTTTTAGCTTTACTTATATATTGCTTACGGTTTATTATGTTTCTAAATGGGAGGAAGCCAAAACCACTAAGAGTAACGATGAAAAGGTTGTTGCAGATTTTGTTAAGGCTAACATTCTTTTTAGGTTCGGGATACCAAAAGCCATCATTAGTGACAGAGGAACCCACCTCTACAATAGGGTGATAGAAGCAATGTTCAAAAAATATCACATCACGCACAAAGTTTCTACTACTTACCATCCCCAAACTAATAGGCAAGCTGAAGTTTGAAATTAAGAAATCAAGTTAATCCTGGAGAAAATTGTAGAACCCAATAGGAAGGATTGGAGCGTAAGACTGGAAGATGCACTATAGGCCTACAGGATGGCTTACAAAATACCAATTAGGATGTCGCCGTACAGGCTAGCGTTTGGGAAGCCATGTCATCTTCTAATGGAATTACAACATAAGGCATATTAAGTTGTTATCACTCATGTCTTTCCTATTGGTGCAGTAGAGATACGGAGCCTTAAAATTGACAAGATATTCATAGTGAATGGTCATCACTTAAAGTTGTATTATGAGGACTTCCAAATAGAGGATTTGTAGGTGTTGATGCTACAGGGTGTGACTGGTGTCACTTGATGCACGCTACTAGAGATCAAGCTAACGATGTTAAACAAAGGCATTACTTGGGAGGCAACCTAAAGGGAGTTAATTCTTTTACATTTTTTCCTTTGCTATTTTTATTAACTGCTCCATTTCTTGCATTTGATTTTACATTGAGGACAATGTAATTTTTAAGTGTGGGGTAGGTATATTAGTTTTTATGCATGTTTTTTAGCTTAATTGTACCTTATGTGACTTTTTAGGCAGTTTTTAAAATCAAATGAACAAAATCGAAAATTTTCTTATTTTCTATTACTTTTAAGATTATTTATTCATAATTAGAGAGTGAATTGATTAGTAAAAGCCATAGCAAAATCTGGCATGTACTTTTGCTCTTGTTATTTGTTAATGTGCATTATTCTCAGAAGAGCGGTGACTAATGGTAGACGAAAAACTGTGAGGTTTTAAGCCGTATTAGAATGACACATCTATATTAGTCTCACTATTTTGTTTTTTATGTGTGACCTTTATGACATTTACATCCTTACTTTGCGTTGATTTTCTAGTCGAGACCGCAACCACATTTTTATCATTTGCATTTTTATGAAAATGATTAGGCATTCTTTATTGATTACAAGCTACATTAGCCAAATAGCCCACCAATTTATGTGAATTTTCTTTTACTAACCCCTTTCGAGCTTTATTAGCCTTTTCTTTTATATAAACCATATTACATGCAACTAACCTAATGCCCTCCATGTTATGAATCCTATGCTAATGTAGCTTCTATCACTTTTATTTTTGAAAAAAGAAAAAACAGAAAAATGTGAGTTTGAATAAAATTATCAAGGAGGAAATACCATTATTGTGAAAAGTTGTTAATAGTTTATCCTTCTTAAGTTATATTGATTAGGTGTTTGAATATATTGCATATGAGGTGGATGTGGTTTTGGATGGAGCATTTGTGTTTTATGTTCCCGTGGATTAAGGTGTAAGAGCTGAACTGAGTTGTGAAACATAATTGTTGCATTCTTTATAGTTTACATTACTCAGTTTTGAATGAATGTTAACTTGCACACTTAATATCTCATTGATTATTACTTTTGCTTCAATAGCTTAATGGTTTTTTATGTTACATTAACCAAAATACATCTCACCTTACCTTTGCCTACATTACAACCCTAGAAAAGCCTTTTGATTCATGATTATGCATGTGACTTTTAATGGTGGAGAAATGAAATGATATGCAAAGTTGTGGATTGTTGTGATCATGAATGGTGTTTGAGTGTACCTATGAAAATATCTTATTTAAAAACCTTTTTTCTAAGTCTATCTCTAGATTACTCAGTTTCTAAGGGTAATGAATATTGATTGATTGTAGGTAGAATCTTTGAATGTTGATTTTTGCTTAGGTTTTGAAAGTCATTCATCTTTACTTACGGCTATCTATTCTTAGGAAACATGGAAAATGAATAAAAGTTTTGGTTTGTGATTTTGGTTTTGACGATTTACCCTAGGACGGTCAAAGGCTAAGTGTGGAGGAACTTGATATGTGTTTAAATTTTGATTCATTTGATATGCTACACTTAATGATTAATGCCTTATAATTGCTCAAGATACTCATTTTGACTTATATGTGATTTTTGGCACAATTAGGAAGCAAAGAAGTTAAAGTGAGTCGAAAGCATGATATTTGGGCCATTTTTCAAAGATTAATATTCACTTGTCTTCATGGAGCAAGAATGAGAAATATTGGAGAAAGTAAAGACAAGAAAATCAATATGGTTAACCAACATAGCTCATGACTATTATGCATGGACCATGCAAGGTGTACGTGAATTTAATGGCATCATAATTCATGCATAAACCGAAGATCCACGTATAAGCAAAGGATGATCGAAGGTAGACAAGAAAAATATACATGTAGCAGGTGGGATGCAACATTAGCCCAAAATGACACGTAATAGATGATAAAATGAAGCAACCTAACAGAAAAAGGAAAATGACATGCAGCACAGGAAGCCAAGCAAGACCATTACATGCCAAAATGCAGTCCACACCAAATGAAACTCAAACAGACAACAACATCCAAAGAGTATCAAAACGTAACACATAGGGAGGAGAAAGCAGGCTAAGATGCAGACAGCGTCTACATTAAATGCAGATGTTATGCAAGGTTTTTTTTAAAAGAGTGACACGCACAGTAAAAGGGAGTGAACAGTATCAGTGGACCAGAAATTAAATCACAAAATAGAGAGAGGAGCATAGAAGAGTGGGGTGGAGGCATTAGGTTTTTTTCTTCATTCTTTCACCACCGAAGCAGCTATGGAGAAGATGATTCACACTTGGAGCATAAAAATAGAGATGGAGGGATAGCTTCTCGACACCGATTCAACGGGAATATCGATGTCAAGTCATAGTTAAGCTATTTTTTATCATCTTAATGTTTCAGTTTCTTTTCAGATTGTTGTGTTGTTGGTGTTAATTTGATAAGGTTTTAGGACGAATGATCTTAATACGTTATTTTGATTGTTTTATTTCGATCCTATTGCTAAAACATTAAATGTAATCCGTAATCGTTACTTCTGATGTTTTAGAGTAGCATATAATGATCCCGTATCGTTAAGAACAACATAACTTAGGTTAGATAACCCGAACGTGTGAGGTTACTGCTTATATTGATCGTTTTCTACTTTGTAATGTGGCTGCCAAATTAAATCTAAAAATCGTATCCTAAGTTATTTGATAGTTAGGTTTAATTAATGATCATATCTTGATTAAACAAAAATTAAGGGAAAATCGAGATTAAGAGAGTGTTCTATTAATCTCAGATCAATAGTTCAAAGAGAGTTTTAAAGATGTTAGGATGATGAAATATCTTTAATTGTGTTTAGGCCGAGATTGAACTTAGAATTGGACCTTTTGTACATTCAATAGTTTAATCATTTTCGATCACTTATTTTAATTTGTTTTCGATAGTTTTCTTTTATTTATTTTCTAAATTGCTAAAACTCCAAAAACCCCTTTTATATTTTCCTTGCATCAATTAATTTTGTTACGGAAATAATCGAACATTCCCTGTAGATTCGATCTTGACTCACCATAACTACAAATTTTAGTGTACAAAGTTAGGTAAATGCTGCATTGCACTTGACTTACGCTGTTAAACATCATTATACTCCTTATTAAATTTTGTTTGAAGACCTATCTTAATAATCTTCCAACCAAATTTGGAAAAGGTAGTAATTTTTTGATTTCCCTTCTTCACTTCTTCAACCATAGATGAAATTAAATGCATCTTTATGGTATCATTCCATACCCTATCTTTTTCATTTATTTCTAAATAATCATTGAAATCTTTCATATTGTTCAAACCTTCCATTACTAAATATAATTACATATAAGTTACATCAATTATAACAATTTTTACAAAGTATTGAATGCTAAACTTGGTTCAAAATACTCATAAGACAAACATATTAAATGCTAAACTACATATAAGTTCATGGAAATGATAGAAGAGTTGAAGAAAGAATTGAAATGAAAGTCCACAATCATGCTTAAAATTTACCTAAGTGGTCACGCTTCTACTACACACTATGATTCCTAAAAATTACACAAATTTGGAAACATATACCAACTAGGTAAAATTTATACTAAAACAAATACATAATTACATAATTTATATACTATATTCCATAAATATTTTCATTTGTGCCTATATGCTTAATCAATTTTTATGGAATACCTATCCAAGAAAGAAGTCATGAAAATGCAATATTTTAGAATAATCAAACCAAATGCAACTTTATGATGCGAACTAATACATAAGCCATATACGTGCCTAAGTATATGTTTATTAGTTGCTCCCAATACTAGGTGAACTTCATTGCTGCCTGTGGTTACTTGTATACTAAAGTCTAAATTTTTTTTATTTGAACCATTTTCATGTGAAAATTAATTAGCTGAAATAGATGAGACTAATGATATTGAAGTTGAGTCTCCACAATTTATGAAGAAAGTTGGCGGATCCCAGAAGGCAATGAGAATGGAAGAAAATATAGGAACTAATAATACAAAGCCATAAGAAATTGACTTCAGGTAGCATGCAAAGTTTGCAAATTTAGTTATAACAATTGTCTTTTCGTTTTTTGTTAGGAAAAGTAACATAAGTAGTACATAATAGGTTGTTTAAGTAAGTAGCATAGTAGTTAATGGCATTTATTCCTTTACAATTATCTTTTTGTTTTCTATTTTTGTGAGGGCAAGTAATAGAATTAGTACATAATAGGTGGTACCAGTTTAGACAAAAGTAATAACAAATTTATATGGTACTAGCTAGGACAAAAGTAATAACAAATTTATAATATTGCACTTACCTTTTATTTTTGTAATGTAAGTAAAACAAATAATAAGCATGCCTTTAAATTCTTTTTTGCAAATGTTTAACACATGTAGGTTGTATTGATTTTGTTGTTTTAGATGCACATTAACAATGGAATCACTATCTTAATTTTGATACGTTCTTATTAAAGTGAAATATCATGCACATGGTGTTATATGTGGGTGTTGGGTGTTTTGGATGTCAAATGTTCTTTGATAAGGGTATTATGTTTTATGGATGTCAAATTTCTATACAAAGGCATAACAAACCAAAAAGGTGTGTATGAGAATTATATAAATCGTATAAGTGCCTATAAGAATTATAGAAACTAAAGGGGTGGGAACGGGACTTTCTAAACCACCTAAGAGAGTTATACAAAACATAAGAGTGTCTATGAGAAATTTCTAAACTATAAGTGTGATAAGGTTGAAGCTTTGGTGAAATGGTTGTAAACAAAACTATAAATTGTTGTTGTAGACTAACTACATTGGAATGTTAAGGAACGACACTAGATTGATGACTTAAGTTTAACTTTGGACAATATAAAACATGAACACTCTATCATCCTGAATTTTAAAAGAAGATAAACCAAAATCCTATAACTAAATCCTAGAGCAACACTAGACCTTGTCAACGAAACAACAACACACACCAATATAACAAAAGAATCCTCTTTCATGTTCATGTTTGGAAGTCATAGCCAGTTCAATCCTAAAAAGCAATAAAAGTACCCTAAGAATCCCAATTAGGAACTGATCTAGTATCCTAAAAAATGAGTTCCCAAACACTAACTCAATCACCAATTTACCTATCCCCTAAAACACTACTGATGCACCACTCTTTGCATTAAACCTGTACTGCCCTACGAGCCCACCTACATTATGGCACATAGGTATGGCTCTAAACTAGCAACCCATAAATTTCATAACCTAACACCAACAGACACTCTTATTGCTAATAATTCCCTTTCTATAAACAAATTAGTGGACAGTTTACCATGATCATCTTCATCGCTATGACCACCACTACCAAAACTAGTGGTGAGAATTAGGAACAAAAGACACAAGCTTGGAAGGATCAAACCATCAAAACTAAGCCAAAGAACAGGATAAGTGGACTTAGAAGTGACAAAGTCTTGGTTATAACGAATATATTTAATGATGAAGAATGCAAAAAAGAGGCCTTGTGAGAGTTAGACTCTATGAACGATAGGGAGAGGAAGGAATTCATAAAGAAACCCACATATGAATCTACATTTTCATCGTGTAAACAACCCTATTAATAAAAATGGAAGTCTAAAGTAAAAGTAACTTATCACACACATGGACAATGTCAATAAAAAGTGAAAGAAAACAACAATGTATAGCTAAAGGATAGAGAAGTTGGATTAACAATTTATTTTCAATTATGCTATAGTAAACACATATTTATTTTCAATTATACTATAGTAACCGTGAGATTTTTGAAGGCTTTGAAGAAATGGTTATTTTAGGAGATGGAGATAACCAAGTACTATAAGATAAGACAGTGAAGGTGGTATGACTTCTAGTTATAGAGAAATCTTTGAAGGCAAGAAATAAAAAGTAGTAAATAAAGCAACAAATGTGGAAAAAAACAGAGAAGAATCTGAAATAGGAAAAGGGTATATCTTAAGTGGAGAAATCAAAGCACAAAAGACGTTAAAGATGCAAAAGATAGCAGAGAAACTAGATGTGAAGTTGTTTTTTAAACCAAAAAAAACCTATTTTAAAAACACAAGAAAATGTGATTTTTTTGTTTTCGTAAAGTTATTGTGGTTTTCTTAAAAAACAAAAAAATGTGGTTTTTGCAGTCGATCCCTCTATTGCTCTTCAACATTATAGCCATTACCTCGATGGTACCTTGATCCTCTTTTACCTTACCATTGATTATCGGTTACTTTCTCTCTTTTTTCATTAAAATAATCAAACTCTAATTGCTATAACATGATATTGATTTTTCAATTATGGTTTAGTTTTCGAAGGAGTGATTGATCATCCCAGAATCTTATGGTTTGTTGATTTTAGTTAGGATTTGATTATCACTATCGGTACCAATGCGTCCAATTTCATTCGTAAGATTGCCACTGAGTTTGGTGATCTGATGAGGTCTGCTTGATTTTCTGATATGTGTTTTCTCTTATGGATAGATCCCAAAGTCTAAGCCAGGTAAGAACGTCAAATATTTTCCATATTTAGATTCCTATGTTTTCTTCAGTATTATGCTGCTTTAATGTTCTCAAAATTTGACTCGAAAATGATTGTAGTACAAATAAGTTTTGTCTCCCTCTTAATTTTGTGTGATTCAAGTGTTTGACAAGTTTCTTATGATCTTTATTCTACCGGCACACCTAGTTTTGGTAGATTTGGAAGGAAAATAAGTTATAGTCAAATCTAGACACTAGATTAGGGATATAGGAAAAATACCACCTTCACCACTGTTTTTCTTTTTCTAAAGGTTTCCATTTGTCATAAAGTGTATGTTCTCACTGTTAATCTATTCAGTTATTTGTCACTACTTTCTTGATGGTTTCTTTTATATGTTAAGGTTATTGGCATAAGCCTTTGATTTAATGCTAGGAACTTTTTCTTTAACTTGCTTTCATCTATTATTTATCATATAATGTGTTTATTGGAGAAAGTGCTAACTATGTTACATGGTGATTTTGATGCTCGTAAACTCACAATTCTATCCCTGTAATGCAATCAAGTCTCCTCACTTGATTCAGCAAAAATATCCCCACAAATGGAAATGAAAACAATGCTATAGCAGGATACTCAGTGGAGAATTATTTGAAACATAAGTAAATGGAACTAGCAAAATATTATACGATCGAGGGACTTTTATTGTAGAATATATGAAGTATGTAACACACCCAGGATTTATAACGTATTTATATCCAGCAAAGTTAATTACTAAACGATAAAGACAATGGATATTTACAAGTAGTTTGGATAGTTTACATAAAAACATCCAATAATTAACCAACATAATGTTTTAGTATCGTCTATACAGCTACAAGTCATATAAGGTTTATATCTAACACACCTTGCAAGACACCATACAACGTTTTAGTTCCCATCCAAATAGCCACACAAAATCAAGGCTATCCATTAGTGAACCAAGGTTGTCCACTAATGCAACTCCACTTCCTAACAGACATTAAATAATTCTAGACTATATAATATATGTTTTTATGGCTACATATCATCAAAGGAACCTTACAAATGGACAAAACATGCCACCATCATATTGCCAAGGTTGTGCAAAAGCGTTGTTTACCAAACACCGAAAAGAAGGTCTCACAAGCCTGCCCCACTAAAAGAAAGTCGACATTCTTATCCATAGACTATGTGCTGAATTTATCTAACAGTTTTGCCTTTGGCTACTTGCTACCAAAGTTGGCCAATCCATCACCTTTTTCCCTAAAATAGTCTAACAAAACATATCCGATAAATGTATACCAAAATGATACATCAGTGCATGCCATTTTGTTAAGACTTGTGATGGCAGTTCCTACGACCAACTGTTAAACTTAAATGGATAGCAAAGCTTCTCACTACTGATGGAACAATCAAATATTGGACTATAATTTTTTATAGCCCCTTATCACCACCGAAGGAAGTTTATATGAGCCCCTCTTGACTCCCTTCAATGTGCATTCATCATATTTACTCATCAAATGTCCTAAAAGTCCCACTTCTAGGTGTCTTTTTTCACCATCAATGCATTGACAATTGCTACTTCACTGTTGTCCTCATCTTAAGCCAACAATGCATTCAACTGTTTTTTTTCAAACATTTTCTTGCATAACACAATCCACTATAAATAAAACAATTAACATTTTTTAGACTATAATTTTTAGTGGTTTGCACTTTTTTATCTTTCTCATTTGGCCCTATAAAATTTTCTCTAATAGTATTTCCATTCCTATTATCGTCAAAAACTTTTTCCTTGTCTTTATTCAGTCATAAATCCACCAACCAATCAATAATAGTAATAGCACTTGGGAGGTATTGATCACCTTGCCTTTGTAGTTTAATTTGTGCCCAAGATTGAAGTCCTGATAAGAAGTTGAATAGCTTGTCTTCTTTCAACATGTTGTGAATATCCAACATTCCATCATGCTGCATCTTTCTCAAGGCTTCCCTTGCTATCTAAGAGGTGTTACAAGTTAAGAATTGGTCCTTTAGTTCTCAAACTAACACATTCCATGTATCAATTCGTGGATGACTCACATTTAGATCATCATATATTCTTACATGCCACCATAACTTGGCATCACCAACTAATTACATACTAGTCAGCATCACTTTGTCACCTTCCTATGCCTTTGCCGTAAGAAAATATTGTTCTATGTCCTATAGAAAATTCTCCAACATCTTAGCATCTCAAGCACTATGAAAATGCTTTGGTTTTGGGATTTTTAGCTTTGTCTAATTCCCTCAATTTTGTATGATAGCATTATTGCAAAGAAGTGCCAATGCATCTTCCATCACTGATAGTTTCCTATTTTGCCTCTTCCAAAATGCCATCCAATTGTTTATGGATTTGTTCCAATGACTTAGTGATTGAATCCAATTAAGCACACCTTGAATCCCTCCTCTTTTGAAACTAGTCCAAGAATTTGCTTTAACAGAGCTATCCTTTCACTCAGTTGTTCTATATTTTCTCCCACCATTTACCTCTTGCATTCCCTTGAACTTTTGCTCTGATTCCAACCTATTATAGGGTGATTTTTTTAGGCTAGCAAACTCACTAATTGCAACTGTGTAATGCAACTAAGTCTCTTCACTTTATCAACAAAAATTTTCCCACAAAGAGAAAAACTAACAACATCATTGCAAGTTGTTAGGTGGAACAAACTTATTTGAAACACAAGAAAATAGAACCAGTGAAATATTATACAATCAAGGGACTTTTATTACAAAATATATTAAGTATGTACATAACCAATATTTACAATATATTTATAGCCAGCAGATGATAACAACTATAAGATAAATACACTGGACAGTTACAAGTACTTTTTGACAATTTACAGCAAATTGTCTTATAATTAAACGACATAATGTTTCAGTAGCATCCATGTACATGTAGTGCATACAAGGATTACGTCCAACACACCATGCAAGATGTCATACAATGTTGTAGTATTCCTATCTAAGTTACCACATAAAACCAAGCTTATCCGCTAACAAACTAAGGTTGTCCACCAGCATACATTAAATAATTCCAACCTATATATTATATAGTTTTATGGCACATATCATCGAAAAGACCTTATGGTTGAAACATGCTACCATCATGTTGCCAAATTTGTGTAATAGTGGTGTTTACCAAACATTGAAAAGAAACTCTCACAAACTACATCTTTAATATGCATCTCGAGTTAATGTCACTGATTATTATTTTTTTGAAATGGAGGTATAATGTATGGACAAATAGTAACAAATTATTTATGAAATCTTAGCTTGCTAGCCTATATTGGCTGAGAAAGGAGGTTTTAATTCCATATGGTAGTTTAATAATCTATGTAAAACATACATCAATTCTTCATCATAAGAATGTTCAAGAGATAACAAATTAGCCATGTCAATTAAGAGGTTAGACCTGAGAATTTACATATGAATTTATAAACATGTGATGGTAATGTTGACAGGTGCCAATTATAGGATAACAACTTCTAAAGAACATATAATATTGTAGGAAGAGTTTGGAAATGTCTTAAGTTGTTACAAGTAAATAAGTTGACATATGAAGTCAGTATGATTCCTAGCCTTATTTTGTCACTTCCTTTATATACTATAATTTAAATTTATAATGGAAATGAAGATTGGGAGATGCTTTAAACTGGGTTACGATGAAAATGAAGAGGAAAATGAACGGTATTGATTCTAGGTCTTAACATTGTTTTATCACTTCCTATATATATATAACTTTAATACTTTTTCCCATATTATAGAATAGATGAAGATGCAATTGATGAGTGACCATGTTGTGAAAGGTAAAGTTATGTTGTTTTCTTTAACTTAAACCAAATAATTAGTTTATCAATTTTTCTCATAATAATTTAAATTAACTTTAACTAAGCTTGTTATTTATTATAAATGTATGCACTTGGACAACACTTTTGGCTAACCTTTGACAGTATGATCAGACTTGTTCCAATTTATGATGTTTTTTTCTCCGAATTATTTTGTTTACAATTTATAAGGAATGCTCAAACTATTATTAATATTTTAGACAAGAACAAAGAATCATCCATCAATGTTATATTACTTTGTTGGTATAATTTGATGATACTTATATAATGTTATACAAGGAATGCTCAACATTTCAAATTTATAATGTTTTTCTAAAACTTAGTTCGATAACAATAAGTAAATAATTCCCGGTAAAAAACATATAGAGACATTACATAGAGAACTTCACAAAATTTTCAATATTACAAATTGCACAAAAAGTTATAAAACATTTTTGAAGATGATTTTTCACACTTTTTAATAGTAAATTTTATTGTTGATTTTTTATGTTAAATAAAATAACATACTAACTTTTAGGTCAACTTAACATTATTCAGAAAATTTAAAAGCTTTAGCATTCATCCAATAAATAAATCAAGCTTTTTAATAGTAGATACTTAAGGTTGAATTGATTTTTAATAGAATCTTGTTCTATGATATTAAATTCTATACATGTTTTAAATGTTCTATTAATTTGTCAGAAGTAATTCAAACAAAAGTGAAAAAAGCTTTAACAAAACCTTATCGAACATGTTATATGCAGTACTTAAGCAAGCTTCCTAATCCATCTAAGCCTTAATCAACCCATTCTGTAAACCTTCACATCTCACTATGATATGTGTAACATCCCGTTTCCAGAGAACGGGTCGGACCAAAGAAACGGGTCCTGATGTGGTAAATTACCACATCTCATGCTCATGCAGTAGTGAATAGTGAGTTAT
>JANIIA010000010.1:541676-552405 GCA_027478495.1 Erythroxylum alaternifolium | reverse complement strand
AAGAAACAAGCAGTTCATTCTATTAACCTAGTGGGTCAAGGAGCTGGAAGGAAACTTAAACCAAAGGCCAAGAACTTTAAGAAGAAAGAACCTGTTAAAATTTCACAGGTTGATGATGGTGAAAGGAAGGGAAAAAAGTTAAATAAATGCCACTTTTGCAACAAAGAAGGACATTATCAGAACGTTTGCCTAAAATGTGAGGCTTGGTTCAAAAAGAAAGTTATACATTATGTTTCTGTATGCTTTGAATCAAACTTATCTGAAGTTCCTTCTAATACTTGGTGGTTTGATTATGGTGCCACTACTCATGTTACCAATATTATGCAGGGATTCCATACAATCCAAACCATAAGCCGAAAAGCAACTTTCTGTTCATGGGGAACTGAATAAAGGCCCTAATTGAAGGTGTAGGGACTTACAGGTTGACATTAGATACTAGGTTTCACTTGAATCTAATGAACACTTTCTATGTACCTTCAATTTCTAAAAATTTAATTTCTATCTCTATATTTGATACTAGTGGATATACCTTTAAGGGTGGACGTGGTTGTTCCGATTTACATAAGAATAATTCCTTTATTGATTATAGAATGCTTATGGATAAGTTATATATATTGAAACTTGATGATGTTTTTTTAAATCCCTATTTATTATTAACCATAATGTTGGAATGAAACATAGTTTGGTGAATGAATAATCTACTTACTTTTGGAATAAACATTTGGTTCATATATCCAAAGAAAGTTCAGAAAGATTAGTAAAGAATAAAATTCTACCGAATCTAGATTTTACTAATTTTGGCTTATATGTGGAATGCATTAAAGGTAAGCAAACCAAACATAATAAGAAAGGAGCCTCAAGAAGCAATCAACTTCTTGAAATAATACGCACTGACATTTATGGACCTTTTAATACTCTGTCCTTTAATGGAGAAAAATACTTCATCATCTTTATAGATGATTTTTCATGATATGGATATATCTATTTATTGCATGAAAAACTCAGGCTGTAAATACCCTTAAGGTGTTTGTAAAGGAGGTTGAGAAGCAATTAGATAGAAAAGCGAAACTTATAAGATTTAATAAAGGTGGTGAGTATTATGGAAAGTATGATGAATCAAGATAGTGTCCTGGTCCATTTACTAAGTTCCTCAAAAGTCATGGTATATGTGAACAGTATATTATGCCAAGCACACGGAATAAAATGGTATGGCACGATGGCAAAATAAAACATTAATGGATATGGTTAGGAGTATGATAAGTAATTCCTCATTACCCAAAAGTTTGTGGATATATGCACTTAGAATTAGTATGTATCTATTAAATAAGGTTCCTAATAAGGTAATTCCTAAAAATCCTTTATAGATTGGGAGGAAGCCTAGTTTAAAACACCTGTATGTTTGGGATTGTCCAGCAAAATAATGAATTTATTATCTACTGAAGGAAAATTGGATTATTGAACAGTTAGTGGTTACTTGATTGGTTACCCAGAGAAATCCAAAGGGTATAGGTTTTACTGTCCAAACTATAATTCTAGAATTGTTAAAGCATCCAATGTTAATTTAGAGAATGGTGAGGTTAGTGGAAGTGCTGAAAATCAAGTTATTGATATTAATGAGATAAGGGTGATGTTTCATTAACCATCAATGTTCTTAAACCCACAACAACAAAAAATGTTGTTCCTACTTTGGAAGATCAAAATAATCAAGAACAACATTTTGATAATAAAGAAGCATCTGTGAAGAACCTAACTTACCACCAACTCATACAAATGAACTAGTTAGTATAACTTTTAATAAACTTGTAAAGGTTAGAAGGTCGGCTATTTCTGTTGATCTTGTGGTTTATTTACACGATTCAGATTTTGATTATGGCATTGATAATGATCCTATTTTATTTTCAGGAGCCATGGGTAATGAAAAGTTTGAAAGATGGATTAATACTATGAAAGAAGAGTTAAAAACAATAGCTCAAAACAATGTCTGGGATCTTGTAGACTTACCAGAAGGTTCTAAACAAGTTGGTTGTAAATGGGTCTTTAAGATCAAACGTGACTTAAATGGTAATGTTGAAAGATATAAAGCTAGACTTGTTGCCAAAGGTTACACTCAGAAAGATGGCATTGATTATAAGGATATTTTTTACCTGTCTCAAAGAAAGATTCATTGAGAATAATTTTAACATTAGTGGCTCAATTTGATTTAAAGCTACATCAGATGGATGTGAAAACAACCTTTATAAATGGGGATCTTAAGGAGGAAGTTTATATGGATCAACCTAAAGGTTTTTCCATTGAAGATAAAGAAAGTATGGTGTGTAAATTGAAGAAGTCAATATATGGACTTAAATAAGCTTCCAGGAAATGGTATATTAAGTTCAATTATACCATTACTTGTTTCAATTTTGACGAAATCACTGTTGATTGGTATATTTTAAGAAGATCAGTGGAAGAAAATTTATATTTCTAGTTCTGTATGTTGATAAAATTTTGCTTATTACTTATAACTTAGGTTTGTTATATGAGACGAAAGAATTTCTTTCTAAGATTTTTGAAATGAAAGATATGGAAGAGGTATCCTATATGATTGGAACTTCAACATTCCACAATAGTTCAAAAGGTTTATTCGGATTGTCTCAAAAAGCCTATATTGAGAAAATTCTTGAGAAATTTAACATGAGAAAATGCTCAACAAGTGTAGTCTCTATTTAAAAGGGAGATAAATTTAGTCTTATACAATGTCCAAAGAATGATGTGGAATGTAAGGAAACGGAAACAATTCTATATGCTTCTATTATGGGTAGTTTAATGTACCTACAAACCTATACTAGACTCGATATCAATTTTGGAGTAAAGATGTTGGGTAGATGTCAAAGTAATCCTAGTATTGATCATTGGAATATTGTGAAAAAAGTGTTGAGATATCTTCAAGGAACAAAGGATTATATGCTCACTTATAAAAGGCCTGATTATTTAGAAGTGATTAAATATTCATATTTAGCCTTTTTTTGGGTGTGTTGATTATAGAAAGTCAACGTTTGTCTATTTGTTCTTATTAGTTGAAGGAGCAATTTCATGGAAAGTGCCAAACAGTCTATCATTGCTTCATTCACTATGACACAACAACACATGAATTATGGATAAAAAACTTTATTTCAGAGCTTGCGGTTGTCGACATTGTAAGCAAGTCATTGAAAATTTATTGTGATAATTCTATAACAATTTTCTTCTTTAAAAACGACAAATACTCTAGAGGCACAAAACTTATGGAATTAAAATATTTTGTTGTTAAAGAGGAAATTCAGAAACAAAGAGTGTATATAAAACACATTAGGACGGATCTTATGGTTGCAGATCCTCTAACTAAGGGTTAACAACTAAATACATTTAAAGAATATGTGCTTAGGATGGTCTTGGTTGTACTAATGATTGATAATAATGTTTAATGATGATGTTTTAACACTTTTGAGCTCAATAAAAATATGTTTCTGAATTTTATATTTCTTATTCATTATGCTTATATATACATGATTGTTTGAATAAGAAATTCGTATGTATTTCCATAACAAGTATGTTGACAGTATATTGTTTATATACAACTTATGAACCTAAACATAATAAGTTCTTAATGTAATGGTATATGGGAGGGAGTATATGACTATACTGTGTATGACTATCATAACACATATTATGTGATTTATTGTGTTGAGGTGCTTATGATGTTAACGGTTTATAAGATTTAATTTTTTCTAGCCTTATGTTATATTATTAAATGTAATGATGAAACATCTGGCCAAGTAGGAGAATGTAAGAAATATGGCTTGATGTATTGGCCCATATTTTCTGTAGGCCCATATTAAATTTGGTTTAGGGTTTTTCCTTATTTAATAGTATGGTAAATCTTGACCATTAATTTAGTATTTGGTGGACATAAAATATTTTAGTCCTCTCTCAACCTAAAAATATAGAGAACACAAATACAGAAAGAACATATTCGACTATCCATTAAGCCATTTACTACAAATAGGGAGTTAAGGGAGAGAAACTAGTTCGTGATTAGTTGAAAGTTCTATCTACATCATAACGAATTCCACTCAAGGTAAGTGATTTATTCACTTCATCTATGTGGTTATTATTATATTTAAGATCTTAATAGGCATAGATGATTTACGTATGATTTATGTCTTTTACGTTTGAATATTAAAATGCAAAAGCTTACATCTTCTTCATGTGATCAATGTCTCTTCCTTAAGGCCCCTGAAAAAACCGAAGATGCTAAATGAGGTCACCTCAGGCTATCTTTTGTTAAGTTTACGGTTTTGGAGGAGTTATCAACAATTTCAACTATTCAATCATACTGCAATCTGCAAATACATTTTTACTTCAGCTTTTTGTTTCATCACAACTTTAACATCATTTTTCGTATTTGATAAGTGAATTACACTCGTAATTTGTGGTCATAATTTTAAAATAATCTTACGTAGCTAGGAGTCTGGAAGAAAGTTTCACCAAAGATAAAATTGCCATTAGACGATGATGGGAAATTAGGTACACATTTAATCTCAATTGTAGTAAACTAAAAAAACTTTTCATATTTTGATTTTTTGAAAATCAAGATCACTTTAATTCTGTAAAATGATTAAAATTTAAATCATAATAAAGCATGAATCTTAATTCATACCTTATTCTAAAGCTTGATCATATTCTTGTTGTATTCCTTGAACCATTTTTGAAATCGGTCCATCTCAACTGCCGTAGTCGCGCAAGTGTCCGACCTTTAACGGTATTCATAAGGCAAGTTGAGAGAACTCTATTATTCTTACAGAGAGGGTTAAGCAAGGTGTGTTAGCCCTATTAGAGCTTAAGCCTACTTATAATAGGTTTTGGACATTTTAGTATTTTAATTAAAATTAAAATTTAATTAGAATTAAAATAATTCTAATTAAATATCATTGATGCCTAAATAAGATTCAATATCTCATATTGATTCTTATTTATTAAATATCTCATATTTAATCATAAAGCTTCTTAAACTTTATAATTGAGTCCAGCTTGATTAAAATATATTTACTTTCTTTAATCCGTTCTTTATATGTGACTCATTATTTTCTCAACTATGTTGATAATAGATACAAATTATAACCCTAAATTATATTTATGATTCTCTAATTAAATAATTTATATCCATAAATTAAGATTGATGCCTACCAACATATCATCACTACTTTAATATTTAGGAATATCAAAGTAATTTTGACTAACCTTTCGTGCATAATTTTTTTCATATAATTCAATCATTTCATTATAAAGTTTTGATTAGACATAGAGTATGAAATTAATATCTACTCTATTGTAGGTCCAATTATATTAGTTTTCTAGCATTATCTATTGATTCAATTAATGACAATTGTAAACTATTTACAAAATGTCATTTCATATTGACTAAGGATTTCCCAAATCAATAATAATTGAAAACAACAAAAAAATTCTTCCTAATTACTTTAGGGTGATAAATCATATCTTGATCACTAAACTTCTTCCATATAGTTCATGCTACATCTAACGACTATTGACTAACCTACCCATGATTAGAATAATTCATAAGTAGTATCAAAACATAGCAATTCTTATACAAGATAACTTTGGAGACCTTAAGTCAAAGAATCACTTATACATTCATCACAATAAGATTTCCTATAGATATATAGGTAATGTTCCAAATAGATTTCTGAAATGGGATCAGTTCAATGAACCTGTTCTCTAACAAGAACTCACACGTTTGTTTAAGTATCTTATTAGTTTATAAGATCAACTACTTCCTTAATAAGGAAAAACATAACATAGACTAGTCTTTTTATGTTCTATTAATGTCCACTTTTAATAAAACAATGACTAGGAATATTTTAGGGATAGTATATAAATGTAATATAAATCTCATAATTATATATTTTTAAAAATGTATGGACTTTATCACATATATCTAAATATGTACAAGATAAGTAATGCCTTTAAATATTTTGTCACTTAACTACAACTAAGCCGATTAACTGTAAGACGTAAACTAATAATATCCCATTTGCACTAAGTTAATCGTTTAAGTATCTTATACCATAACACCATATGACGATTATGCTACTATTAGGAAAGTGACTTAATGAGTGAATTCTACAAGATTCTCTAAACTGATATAACTTTCTTCTTAATTATCATCATACTTAATAACAATTGCCTAAATAAATCCTTAGATCTTTGATGAGATCTTAGCTCCTTTTACGTGTTCAATGACTCTAATGTTTCACATTTCATTAATATCTTGAGCAATGTAAAGAACTATGTCAAGTTCATTAAAGAACTTATTGATCTAATTAATCATTTCCACTAAATGAAAAATGTATTATGGCTTAATTAGCAACCATTGCTACGTTAGAACCTTTCCAATCTTGAATGATATTATTATAAGTAAAACAGACATTAATTAATATTTATTTCTAAAGTTAATATCCATATTTCGTATAGTCAAGAAAAGTTATGCAATCATTTCTTCTAATGATAACTATTATCATTTTATAACAAATGCCTTTAATTGTGGTCCACAATTATGCCTTTAGTAAGCTAAATTAAGTGAAGCAATTTCATCGGGGTACTATACCTTTCAGCTCTACTTCATGCAACCTCTTGCATCTTGCTATTTTGATGTTAACATACATCTTACACGTTGCCATCAAAGTTTGTGAGACATTATTCAACTCAAAATTTTAATACATTTTTTCATCTACTTGATTTGGACATATCTCTAAAACTTTAACAACAAATACTCAATAAGGATTAATAGCAAATTTAATTGATCTTAAATTTGCTCAATAAACCAACTAAACTTAAATTAGGTATATAACAACTTTATCAATCACATCTCAATTAACTCTCAGATTTGTTAGGTGACATCTTTTGCTAAAACGTATATTATATGTTATTTCCAATCCTGCCTCTAGAGTCATGTGATCATGAGTTGTTCATATAAATTACACAAATTTAGTTAAGTAAATCCTGCTATTGTAAGACTAAACATATTCAAGTTAAAGCAACCTTGAGTTTGCTTAACAAGCCTAATAATAAATAGAACTCTAGTTTATTCTTATAACAATGGAAGGTAACAATCATATTCCCAACGTGTACTTAATATTTTAGCAAGGAATTTATTTTTGTTCGTCTCATCAAACAAAAAATTACATATAATAATATCACATACATAAAACATTCAATTTAACATGCACTTATTATATATATCAAAGATATAAATAAAAAGTATGTAACTTATGTACTTATAATTAAATTATATGCATAAAATATCAAGCTTCATTTTATTCTAGTTATTGATCTTCATAATCTAAAACAATATTTTCAACTCCTTGGAAAAATTAAATTAAATTAAAATCACTTTATTTTTAAAATATATTAAATTCCTATTCCAAATAGAAATTTAATTTGATTTGAAAATTACTATTTCCAATTATCTTGACTACTTTAGCAAAATTTAGTTGAAAGCAATTTTCAATAAATTAAGTTTCTTACTTATTATAATTTATAAAAACTCCTTTTTCAAAATTTAACAGATAAAACATTTTAATCCAATTAGAAAACTATTTCTAATCTAATTAGAAATTGTGTTTCCTTAATTAGAAAACTATTTCTAATCTAATTAGAAATTGTTTTTCCTTAATTAGAAAATATTTTCTAATATTAAAAGAAAACCACTTTAAAAATTAAATAAAATACTTTTAAATTTAATTGGCAAAGTCCTTTATTTTTCTTAATTAATAAATGAAAACAAATTTCAAAATTTATCCAAGAAAAATATTTTTTAATAAATAAAAAACAATTTCTAAATAAATTGAATAATAATATTCTAAAGAAATAAATTTATAAATTTATTTATCTCAATCAAATTGAAATAAATAAATTTAATAAAGAAAAATATTTTTAGTTATTTAAGAAAATACTTTTCTTAATTTTAAGGAGTCTAATTAGTTGATCTCAATCTAATTGAAACGAATAATTCTAATTTTAAAAACCACTTTAGAATTAAATTAAGAATCAATAAATTATTAATCTTAATTAGAATAAGAAAAAATAATTACTTTAATTTTGGAATTGAATTTTGATTTGAAGACAATTTAAAATTTTATTTGGAATATGTCATGGAATATTCTATGCCAAACTAAGGATTGGATTACTTTAATCTAATTTTCAAACAAGCCTTATTTATATACTAGAATAAATATATTTATGTATTCAAACAAGCTTTGATCTAAACCTAGGATGCACTATCCTAGTCTCCAAACAATCTTATTATAGCCCTAGAATTAAACTTATCCCAATACTAGGATACCTTTATCCTTGTCACCAAATATCTTTGGTCTTCATCTTTAAGAAAACCCTAATTTCACAAAGGATAAAACCTTAGCCACCAAGGCAACTCTTGCCATCATCGCCATCATCAAAGATTGCCTCGATCTATTTAGGATGCCTCTGCCATCATCGGGGGCTCCTACAGCCATCTCCGACGCTTCAGCTATCTCTTGTATAACTTCATTTTAATGTCAAACTTAGTTAAGCCTTTTAAGGAGATCGCTTCAATTATTTCAAAAATTGTTGAAAAAATGAGAATCAATTAAATCATCCAATTTATATAAATTAAAGGTAACCAAGTTTTGCAATTACAAAGGTAGGCTTTTGAATGTCTTCCACCTAAGTGTCTAATTGAAACCTTTCTTTATTTCCAGAATTCATAATTAAACTGTGTAGTGTCCAACATTTAAATGGATCAAAGAGATTAAGCAAGAGCTACAAAGGTAGGTTAAAGGGGAAAAGCGACCACATTAATCTCGTGCATTTGATAAGGATCATTATCATAAACAATAGTGTGCTATTCGGTGAAAGATTCACTAATTTTTACCTTTTTTCTTTCACAATCAAAAAATCACTAGAATGATTGATCATTTACGTGCGAGAAGTCGTTGCCTAAAGAAACCAATAAAGGTATAAAAAAAAGAGAGCGGAACCTACACAATCCATTCTCCTCCAGAAACAATTGGTTCATTAGTTATGGGTTTCTAAAACCTAGACGTTATGCTAATGGCTAATGGGAAATCAAGCTTGAATCCGATCTCGAACGTAGCAGAATAATTATAAAATTTTTTCGTATTTTGATTTTTCGAAAGCCAAGATCACTTTAATTCTATAAAATGATCAATAATTAAATTATAATAAAGCATGAAGCTTAATCCATACTTTATTCTAAAGCTTAATCATATTCATGTCGTATCCTTCAAACTGTCTCCAAAATTGGTTCATTTTAACAGCCATATCCGCATAAGTTTTCGGCCTTTAATGATATCCACAAAAGTGTTGGTTTACGCCACATGACCAATCAATTTGGTTATAGTTTAGTAAGAAAATATTTAAAGACATTCTTTATCTTTTACATATTTAAATGTATGTGATAAAGTCCATGGGATAATTATACATTACAAATGAAATTATAATGAGATTATAATTATGAGATTCATATTGCATTTATGTATTATTCCTAAATTGTTCCTAGGCATTATTCTATAAAGATTGGACATTAACATATTGTAAAAAGACTAGCACAAGTTATTTTTTTCCTTATAAATGACGTAGTTGATCTCATAGGCTAAAAGTATGGAGATACTTAAACAAATTTGTGCATACTTATTAGAGAACAAGTTCACTTAATTGGTCCCATATGAGATATCCATTTGGAACATTAAACATATATCTATAGAAATTCTCATTGTGATGATTGCATAAGTAATCCTTTGACTTAAGGTCTCCAAAGTTATCTTGTATAGGGATCGATATGTTTTGATACTACTTATGACCTTTTCTAATAATTGGTAATTCAGTTGATAATCATTGGGTGTCGCATGAACTATATGGAGGTAGTTGAATGATCAAGATATGATTTATTACCCTAAATTAATTAGGGTGAATGTTTTATTATTCTCGATTAACATTGATTCGAGAAATCTTTTGCCACGATGGATTAAATTTTGTAAATTGTTTACAAATATCATTAATTAAATCAATAGCTGATAGCAGAGAACTAATATGATTGGACTCCAAATAGAGTAAACATTAATTTGATTCTCTATATCTAATCAGAACATTGTATGATAAAATGATTGAATTATATGAAAAAATTATGCATCGAAAGGTTACTCAAAATCACTTTAACATTCATAAATATTTAAGTGTTCATGATATGTTGTTAGATGTCAATCTTAATCTATGATTATAAATTGTTTAATTGGAGAATTAAAGATAAACTAAAAAAGTTTTAATTTATCTAATTCTAATCGTGAATTAAAATTATAATTTAAAATCGTTGCCAACATATTTGGGAACCTAATGAGTTCTCACATAAAGAACAAGTTAAAGAGAGCCAAAGATATTTTATTCAAGTTGGACTTGATTATAAATTTTAAAAATTTTTATGATTAAATATGAGATATTTAATAAACAAGGATCGATATGAGATATTGGATTTTATTTAAGAATAATTGATATTTAATTAGAATTATTTATAATTCTAACTAAAGTTTAATTAAAATTAGAAATTAATTTTAATTAAATTATTAAAATGTCCTAAACTTATTATAAATAGGCATAAGTAAGGATGTCAATTTTGGCCAGCCTAGCTAGGCCTAAT
>JANIIA010000010.1:531300-541666 GCA_027478495.1 Erythroxylum alaternifolium | reverse complement strand
CAGGCTGACCAGGTCACGGGTCAAAAGTGGTCTGCCCGATCGAGCCATAGTTCGAGGTCAAGCAGAGCACGAGCCGGCCCGTGGCTCTACGTCGTTTTGGACATTTTTTAAAAAAAATATAAAGTTGGCAGAGTTGGCTTGGCCCACTGGTTGCCCGTCGAGCCATGTGCCAGGGCATGGGTTGGTTAGTTCATGATTGGGCCAGGCCACGGGTCCACTTATTTAATTAGAGAATCATTATTTTGATTATTTAGAAATTATTTCTTTATTTATTAACAATGAGTTTCATGACTTATTAGAAAAGATATTTTTCTTGATTAAATTTTAGAAAGTGTTTTTATTTATTAATTAAGACAATGTGTTTTCTTTAAAATTTTTAAAATGGTTTTCTAATTTAATAAAGAAAGATTTTTAATTACTTAAGAAATAGATCTCTAAATACATAACCTTCTTAATTAATTAAAAGATTTTTATTTAATTTTGAAAGTAGTTTCCTTTTAATATTAGAAAATAGTTTTCCAATTAGCAAAAAGTAATTTCTAATTAGATTACAAATAATTTTCTAATTGAATCAGATTGTGTTACTTATATAATTTTGAAAAGGGAGTTTTTAACTTATAATAAGTAAGATGCATAATTTATTGAAAAATTTTTTCAATTAAATCTTGTTAAAGGGGTCAAAAATAATTAGAAATAGTTTTCAATTGGATTTGAAAATTGTTTTCAAATCAAATTAAATTTCAATTTGAATAGAAATTTAATTTATCTAGGAATCAATGATTAATTTGATTTAATTTTTTCATTGAAAATATTATTTTACATTATGACTATCAATAATTAGAATCAAGCAAAACTTGATGATTTATGTATATAATTTGATTATTAATGCATAAGTTGCATGTTAGAATATATGTTTGATTTATTATGCATGTTGAATTGTATGTTTTATATGTATGATATTTTAAATGCAATTTTCTATTTGATGAGACAAAAAAATTAAATCCCTTATTAAAAATATTAAGTTTATGTTTTAAACATCATTGTTGCCTTCCGTTGTTATAAAAATAAACTAGATTTCTATTTATTATTAGGCTTGCTAAAAAGGTCATAGCCACTTTAATCCAAATATGTTTAGTCTTATGACAGTTAGTTCTAAGTAACTAAATTTGTGTGATTTGGATGAGCAAATTCATGATCACATGAATTTAGAGGCAGGGTTAAAAATAATATATAAGATATATTTTAGTAAGAATTATGTAATGCCAGACTTTTTGAGCCCTTTTTGTTTTTGAGCTCTTTTTGTATTGGTTTATACTTGGAGATACTACTGTATATTAACATATATACAGTTGTATATGAGTTCAAAAATGTATTTGAATCTTTTCAGTATATATGCCAGTGATATATAATGTTATATGCCCTTATATGAACTTAGAGTTCATCGGTATGCAAAATTTTAGAGATTTCTAACATAGAAGCTTCTAAGTGTGTAAAATCGAATCCATTGAATGAATATGGCCATGATGGCTGAGTTAAATGTGTTTTAATGCCTTAGAGGTGATTAGACACTTAGAAAGCTTAATTGAAAAAGTTGATGTAAATAAGGGACTTAAAAGTAATTTTTCAATTCTTGGAGGACCAATATGTAATTTTATAAAGTTAAGGAGATTAATATGATTTTCAAAAGTCTAGGAGCTAAAATGAAAATAAATGTCTTGGTCATTCTCAAATTTTGGGCTTAATTGTAAATTTAGGAAAAATTTGAAGGGTATAATGGTAAGTTCACATAAGCTAAGAGAAAAAAGGTAAATTCACCATAATTGGTCAAAGAAGAGTCAATATTCTAGACTCTTCTTCCTTGTGTGTGGCCGTGCATCCCACCATTTGGCATTAAAACACTTTGTTTTAATTAAAAGAAAGGAGAAGAGGGAGAAGAAGAACATTTTCGGCCTATACCCATTTCCACTTTTTTTTATTCTCCAACCCAAACCAAGGTGTTCTAAGTTAAATTGGGATCAAGTAACTTAAGATATCTCAAAGGATTTTAAGATATCACTAAAGAAAAGTTAGGTAAATTTTGTCTTATCTCTCTCTACATTATGATTTTGAGTTTGGGGTTAAGATATGTTGTTCTCCATGCTTGAATATGCATGAAATATGGTTTAGATGAATGCAATGAGTCATGGAGAAGTCTCCTTAAGCCAAAACCGAGATGCCCTCTCTTTGGTGAAAGTTTGTGAAATTTTGAATATCTTTTGAAATTGATGGTTTAAATGAAGGGAATTGGATTTAATGGATTGGTGACATGTATTGTTGTTTGGAAATGCTTGTTGTATAACCAGATAGGAGCATGAATTACTACGATAAATTCTTGAGAATATTTCTTAAAAGTCATGCACATTAGGTGTTTGATAAAATGCCTAAGTGAACTTGGCTTAGGATTTAAGGATTGTAATGGTGTGCATCAGAAAGAGGTTTTCATGTTTACTTAGAGTAAACTTGAATTTTTGCATAGATTGATGAGTAGTGACCTAATGTTCTTAGATAAAAACGTGCTTAATTATGCTTTGAAATGTGTAAGTATTAGATCAAAGGCACTAAATGCTTTAGAAAATGCAAAAGAAAGTGTATGCGAATAACAAGGGAAGCAATCATGTGAGAAGCTTAATGGCCAAATCCTATAGCTTAAAAATAGTGATATTGTGTTTTATACACTTATGTGATGATGTATAAATATGAGATACATGTTTGAGTAGTAAATACATTGCATGTTGTATGTGTAAAGGCTCGGGAGTTGTGGATCAAGGAGCTCATATCGAGGACTGTTGAAGTCAAGGGAGTGTACACCTTCTTTTGAGATGAGTTGGGGAAAACAAACTCTCAAATGGGTTTAGGACATCCCAAGCCATACATGATGACTTGTATGTGAATTTTGAACCTAGGTAATGCATAATAGAATTGAATCTCAAATAAAAGCTAGTATACTTATGTATTTAATAAACGACATTGTTTTTAATAACTCTTTGCACTTAAGTGAAACTGATGTTTTTATTACTATTTTGAGGAATGATATTGTTTTCAACAAACTTGCACTTGACGTGCAAAGGACAATTTTTTATTTTCTGAAACTACATTCTTGAACAACTTTGCACTTGGAGTGCAAAAGATGACTTTTACTGCATGAAATAATATTTTGGAACTTACATATGTATAACCGAGTCATGTATGCTGCGTGTATGTGGTCTCTTTTGGCTTAAAGCCATAGTAAGGTTCCATTTTATTGGTTGGACTGATAAATAAAGACATGGTACCTTACTTGATTTTAGTAATAAATATTTAAATATGATTGTTTATGATTGGTGAGGTAACGATTGGCTATTTGTGTGATAGGCACAAGAGATTAAGGGACCCTTGTACCTTTAATGTTGGTACATAAAAGTCAAGTCCTCGTATCGACACCTTTCAACGGACTTGCAAGTGATTGCACAACTAGAGGTATGGTAACCGACGAGGTCATCACCTAAGGTCATGATGCTCTTGTCGACCGTAGTTTGGACTCACCACAGATGAAAGTTGAGCCAACACAGGGAATCAGTGGGTGTGCACACTAGTTTGTCCGACTAGTGGTGACACATATAACTATTTTGGCCTATTATAAGATTTGGCTTCTTGACGAAATTTGATTTTAGATGTGATATTTTTCTGCTTTTGTGTACTGGAACTAGAACCTATGTTCACTGGATGAGTGATTAATAGGCTAGGCCTATGTGGTTCCTAACCAGTATGGGTTGAGTCATAGACTAGCCTTATGTGTTTCTATGTCATGTATATTCACTTCATATGTGGTATATGCATGTTAGATGCCTAAAATTGTCCTTAAGTTATTTAGACTGTTTTGATGTGTACTAGGTTCTGTTTGTGATATACATTTTTCCTATTCACTCAGTATATAGTATACTCAACCCCTCCGCTTTCCAACCATGTAGGTTAATTTAGTGAACATAAAGCTCTGAGTAGATCATGTGGTCTTTTGACATTTTCAGGGCATTACCATACATAGATAGCCTCTGTTTTGTACTTTTATTGTATAATGACTCATGATTATGTTGATATGCTTTATAATTTTGTAAATTAACTCTTAACTATCTTATAGTTTGAAAATGACCTTATGTATGAACCTTTTGTACTGTCGTTGAGATTGCTCTTGAGTGGACTTAAAAGTCTAGTAGTTGCGGTAGAGTTTTCATGTGAATGTAGAAGTGCATTTAAAATTGATTTACAGGTGTTTTAATTGAGTTTTAGGATTTTCAAAATACAGTTGTTGTAATGTTCAAATGTTTGTAAAGATATTCAGTTAGCCTTGCATAATCAGGTTAAGTGTACCCTGAGTAGCCTTAGCCCAGGCATCCGATGGTTGTCATGTGCCCGATGTGGTTCTGGGTCGTGAAAATTAAATTGGTATTAGAGTAAGGTTTTTATGTTTTCAAAAGTGTTATCACTGTTTTCAAAAGGTTCATAAGCCTTAGGAGTCGATGTTTAGGTGTAGATAGTCTTTGGTCAAGAAGAGTCTCAAATCATTAAGTTGATGTCCTTAATGGTCAAATTATTTCAACCTTGGTGAGAGTACTTAACAACATTCCTTAGGGATGTTTGGGACATCAAATAAGATAAGCTTAGTTCGATCTATTTTATTAAACAATGTCTTTTTCATTGAATTTATAGTGATAGCATGGTTGGACGAGGAAGGGGAAGTCGTCGCAAGGTTGGACCTTTGCGACCTAATCCAAAGGAGCACAACGCTGGATCAATCACAAAGCCTGCAATTTCTAGCTCTTTGGCTCCTAAGAAGCCTCACACTATAGCACCGCTGACGATAGCACAGCTAGGTTTGCCACCGATGCCAAGGGAGGCTCTGCAGTAGGTGATGACATGGTGGGCACAGTACACTTCGCAGCAGCAGCCTAGGGCTAGAGAGCTATAGATGCCACTATAGGTACTGCCACTGTCGCAGCCAGTAGTGGTACCTAGTCCTGCATCAAAGCAACATTCGATGCTTGAAATCTTGAGGTATATTAAGGAAACAAGGAACCAGGTGTGGTACCTTTTGATGGACGCAATGAAGTTATCGAGGCCAAAATATGGATGAGACGGACCACAGAGACATTCCACAATATGAGATTGTCTAACGAGATGAAGTTGAAGGTATGATGTTAGAGTCTGGTGGGAAAATGTCTTGGGACGCTACCGTAATTAGATTTCTTGGGTGAATTTTGTCAACGAATAATATTATACCAGATTTGATAGAGATTACAAGAAAACTGCCTTCTTTGCACTAACACAGGGGAATAGGTTGATGCACGAGTTTGAGATAGAGTTGAGAGTTCTTCCCACCTATGTCTAAGAATATGTGGCAGATGAAGAGAATCTATGTGTTCGGTTTGAGACCGGATTGCATTTGGTGATCCAAGAGAGGATGACAGTTACCCCCACTATCACATTCAAAGAGAAGGTACAGTCGACTAAGAGAGCCGAGAGGTTGGTGAAAGAGCGCGGAGACAATAGGAGGAAAAGAACCAGAAAAGGAAGGGAGGAGGTTCCTCCAGCCAACAGCCCAAGAGGAGCTCAGCTACGGATAATACTGGAGGTGCTGCATTATCAATTATCAGTTTACGGTCATCATGACCATGAGAACAGAGCACTACCCCTACTACCAGCTCCATTTCTCGAGCTCAACCATCTCTGTTTGAATAGTGTAGAAACTGCAGAGAGGTATATTCAGGAAAGTGTACAGAGCCAAGAAAGTCTTTTAAATATGGAAAGACATGGCACTTGAGGAGAGATTGTCCATATTTAGCTTAGATTTCAACTCGAGAGGGAGATAGCTCGATGTAACTAGTGAGATACCAAGGGGAGACTGCCAGGATAGGTGTTCAGTATTCTGGATCCACACAGAGGACCGGTGTGGGCAGTAGTATACCTCCAGTAGGCAAGCAACATTTTGCTTTGTGAGCTCAAGCACAAGTTCATGTAATGAGAGAGGAGGACGTTCGAGCCAATCCGGACATGATTACAGATATTTTCAGGATGAACATTTTTATGTTATTGTATTGTTATATTGTGATGCATGTTCTGTGTAGTACTGGTAAACTCATAAATAGTATAAGCTACTAACGCGTAGTGTTATAAGGTGTTATATGTGTTCTCAGTAGAGACGCTAAAGTTTTGATCGATATTGGCGTGCAAAGATCCTTTGTTAGTGTGATCTTCACTGAGGACATTAGTCGTCCCCTGAAGCTATTAAATGCCCCTCTCACTATAGTCACTCCTCTTGGAGAGCAAGTGACTTGTGATGAAGCATATAAGACCTGTGAGATAAAGGTCGGTGATGCTGTGTTAGAGGCAAATCTTATTCCCTTTGATCTCCAAGATTTCGAGGTGATATTGGGGATTGACTGGTTAGAGAGGCATCATGCCAGGGTTGATAGTTATAAGAAAGAGGTAGAGTTTGACACTCAGGGTGGAGTCCCAATTAAATTTACTGGTGATTGACAGATGTTCCCAAGTTGTTTGATATCAGTAGTCAAGGATAAGAGGTTGATTCATTGGGGATGTTAGGCATACATCGCACATGTGATTGACCCTTCAACATAGAGGGTCGAACTTGGAGACGTTCCTATTGTATATGAGTTCCCCGATGTCTTTCTAAATGAGTTACCTAGATTGCCACCTAATCGGGAGTTTGATTTTACTATTGACTTGGTCTCGGGGAGAACACCGATATCTATACAGTCGTATTGCATGGCACTAGTAGAATTGAAAGAGTTGAAGGTTCAGTTGTAAGAGTTACTGGACAAGGGCTTTATCAGACCAAGTCATTCATCATGGGGAGCACCAGTATTATTTGTTAAGAAAAAGGATGCGACCTTTCACTTATGTGTTGATTATCGGCAGTTAAACAGGGTTACCATCAAGAATAAATATGCACTTGCTAGGGTTGATGACTTGTTTGGTCAGTTGAGAGGAGTTACAGTATTCTCAAAGATAGATCTGAGGTCTAGGTACCATCAGTTGAAGATTGATGAAAGCGATGTGCACAAGACTGCTTTTCAGATAAGGTATGGACATTATGAATTTTTGGTGATGTCGTTCGGATTGACAAATGCACCTGCAGCATTTATGGATCTCATGAATAAGATGTTCCATCCTTATTGAGATTAGTTTGTCATAGTCTTCTTTTATGACCTTCAGATTTATTCTAAGGATGGGGAGGAGCATCCTAGACATCTGCAGATTGTATTGCAAATATTTCGTGAAAGACAGTTGTACACAAAGTTTTCAAAATGTGAATTTTGGTTGAAAGAGATAGGATTCCTTGGGTGTATAATATCAGGACAAGGTATTTTTGTGGACTAAAAAAATTGGAAGCTATACTTGAGCGGGAACAGCCCAAGAATGTGACAGAAGTTCGCAACTTTTTGAGGTTAACTGGTTATTATCGAAGATTTGTTGAGGGTTTCTCAGTACTTGCAGCCCCTTTATCGAGGCTTACTCAGAAGTGGGTAAAATTTCAGTGGCATGACAAATGCAAGGTGAGTTTTTAGGAACTGACTTTTACACCGGTGCTAGCTCTACCTACCCAGGGGATTGGGTATAAGGTATATAGTGATGTCAGTTGTCAGGGACTTGGCTGTGTACTTATATAGGTTGGGTGAGTAATCACATATGCTTCTAGACAGCTAAAGAAGCATAAGCTAAATTATCCTACACATGATTTGGAGTTCATAGTGGTGGTGTTTGCACTCAAGATTTGGAGACACTATCTTTACGGGGGGATTTGGGTATATACACCGACCATAAGAGTTTGAAGTACCTAATTGTTAGATTTGTGTTCTAAAAGTTATATAAGATGATTACTTTTATATGTTATATTTATGAATTGAAAGTTATTTACATTTTGTTCCATGAGTTTTATATCTATTTAGAAGTGTTCAAGAAGATGCACTTGGTATTGAACCACGGAACTCTAAATAATATGAATATACAACTCTAAAATGGTCACAGGTCTTGGATATTAACAGGAACACTAATATGCCATATAAGACTGTCGTGTTGATTAAAAGTACATGGTAGTTCTGTAAAATGTTGATAAAGGATTATCATTTAATAACACGAATATATGAAAAGTTTCATATATTGAACAGACCTAATAGATAAAATGTTATATGGATTGTGTTTGTGTCATTAATTTTTTTATCGTGTCTTTGATTCTAAGATTGATACATATATCTTTTTCACATAAGGAATGTATAACGTAATTATTATTAAAAGCTGCTTATAACAAGTGGTGATAAAAATAATAGTTCTTTATATATAACTTGTGCAGGAAAAGGTACATGTAAATAGCACCATTGCCACTTCTTAATAATGAGTAATGATATTTTATGGGTCCCTTGGTAAAGTAGAATTAAAAATGGATCTAATATAACTGAGGTATAGTTATAATTTATAATTTACTTAATGAAGACCAAGAAACGATTATAATACAAAGATGACACAGTCCTACTTCGTATATCAATCATAATATCATAAGGTAAGGAATGGACACAAGTAATGTTAATGACAACATTACTAGAAGGATAGTGTTACGTAAAAGGTTTACTAAACATCTATGTTGTTTAGGTAGCAGTAATGTTTAGCTAGAATACAACTTACAGTTTATGAAATAAAATGTTTTATTTATTGCCAACATAACATAGATCCTCGATATAGGTCACACCAACTGAACGGGAAACAAGAAAATATATTTTCAGTGTACAATATTTCATGTTGAGGAAATAAAGGTACATGTTAAAATATTGTCACATGATGTGACAACCTAGATGGGAAATAAATTTATTGAAATGTATATTATGAGGATAATATAAGTTTCGTGAAATATAAATTTATTTATAGCCCAAAGCTAAAAGAATTTATTTTAACAAATGAAGAGAGAGAATAGATGTATAATTAAAGCCATCAAATTTAGGACAGAATTTAAGGTAATTGTGAACAGGGATTTAAAGGGCAAAAGATAATCATTCTGGACAAATGACCTATCAATTTTGTAGCCCTTGAAGTTTAGAATCCAATGGTGAAGGTTTCAGATCGTTTGGAGTTCCCTAAAAGAAGTTATCATAGTTCTAGTACTGGAAGGTTGGGAATTTAGTGTGCTATTTCGAATTCCGTTCTTGATTTAATTGCAATAAATGTTGTGGGAATTTGAAGAGTTTGATATGATATTTTGAGGCTATAAATATCACATCTGGCCATACTTTGAAGTGAGTTTTTTGTTAGCTATTGTGCTCTCTCAAAACTTATTAAAACAATTATCGATTAAGTAATCGATCAAGAAATGGGTGACGAAGCTAGGCACGGACGAAGAGAACGTTAGCACAAACTCGACATCTTTCTTGTTTTGGATTGAAGGTGAACTGAAGAGGAATAGAGCTTTTGTAGAGACCATAGGTATGGTTTAACAATCCTCTTGTAGGAATATAAACTCGATTGTGATGTAAACAAAATACAAGAAGAATTAGCAATAATAGAAACGATCCTTGATGTTATCGGATTAAAAAAATTTTAAATTTTACCTGATCCGCATCATGAAATCCCTTCAATTGGTATCAGAGCTTTTGCTTTTATTATTGCTAATAAGATTATTTTATTATGTAATTTTTATTACATAAGTGCTTAATCAATTATTCTTTTGTATTGCGATTCTAAAGGATTCAGTATTGAATTTGTTTTCTTTTTGTAAAATTTTCATAGGCTTACTAGTTACTTATTTTTGTGTTTTCTAAAATTTTATGTCGATAAAAGAAGTTTAGAATAGAATACTATATAGATTAAAGTCTTTGGATAGATCTATAGAGTAAAACAAAAATAAGAAAAACAGAGGGTTGCTGGAATTTTTAGTAACATTGAATATTTTTAGCTCAAATTCTAATAACTATATCTCTCAAACGGATTGTCATATTTGAATGAAACTAGTTTCAAAATTTAGATAATGAAGTCTAGTTTTAAATAATGAAACTTGCCTATACAAAAGTGTCACAATTTTTTTGTGACAAAGACAAAATAAGAATGGTACGCTGTTTTTTCTGATTAAAACAAGTTATCACAAAATGGTTTGTATTTTCTTTTAAATGATTACTTTGCAAACCATGGTACAAATTATTATTGAATTCTTACAGATAATTATAAATCTTTTTATGGGATTTAAATGATTTAGAGAATCGCAATTACTTAAGAAAAGAGAATTGATTAAAGGGTACAAAATAGTGCATCGACATGCAATTTCTGTTATGTTTTGTGCTTTATGAATTTA
>JANIIA010000010.1:514282-526222 GCA_027478495.1 Erythroxylum alaternifolium | reverse complement strand
AAAAGAGTTTAGTTAGTGATTTGTTTATGCTCATGATTATGGAGACTTGTATATATATTTTTGAAAGTTGAAAGTAACTAATTGATATACCAGAAATGGGTACATAGAGTAGCCTTTAATTAATTACGGGAAGTGTTCCTTGTCAATATATGTTTTTATTCCCTATGAAAATTTTTATCCCAATCCACTTTGGCATTGTTTTTGTTAACATTTTATTCCCTATGCAAATTTTTGTATATTCATTTATGCATATATTTAGTTGTTAGATTAGCATGTATTTAGGGATCTAATGAGCATATATCAAGTGATTTAGAGCTCTCATGCATATTTGCTCTCACATATTCTATTTGTTCTCATTTTATTTCCCTTAAGAGTGAGGCATTCCCAATGCTAACTCTAGATGCCAATTTGTTTCACTTATATAATATACCTTATTAAGATGTACACAATATATTTTCTTCAATGTGATTCATCTTGGAGCAAATTATCTAAGTTACTACATACTAAGACTTTTGAAAATAAATACCTATATTTCTAACTGTCAAAATTATTACCAACATAACTTAATCATAGTTAATTTTATGTAATACAATATGTTAACAATTAAATGTATAATCTTTTCATTACAAAATAACTCAACACAATTAAGTTTTGTTCTCAGAGACATTTTATCAAACACCTTAACCCTAACCCTAAACCCTAAACATTTCATTAGACATTTCATCAAGCAACACCCTTTAACCCTAAACTTTATCTAAAGAACTAAAATCAAATTTTCAAAGAATATATATTTCATCAAACAACTTACATACATCAGATATCCCAATATCATAACCAAAATAATGTATTGTCCCTTCTATCATTAACATTTATACCTTAAATTTGTTTTTCAATGACATAATACATAAATAAACGAAATACCCAACTAAACTTTCATCCAATATATGATAAACCCCTTTTGGTTTACAGTGGAAAAATACCTCAACCGAATTAGAGATGACGGTATCTGAAGACATGAAGACGGTAGTCGGAGACACAATGATGGTAGACAGTAGATGGAGAGAAGAAACTGGAAGCCGACACTGTAGGAGAGAAGAAAATTAAAGAAGATGCAGGTGCATGGGGAGAGAGGGGGAGTGTCGAGTGTCGTTTTTATTTACTTTAAAATGCTGAAGGAGAAGCAGACAACGACATCTACATTTTGGGTTTAGCGACGAAATTTCTAGATGGACCAGCCATATTGTCAGTAAAGTCTGCTATAAATTTTGTCAGGATGATTTCCCATGATAATTACTGATGGACTTGACCTATAGACAACTTTTCATTGGTAAACTCAAAAATTTTCTCCTTATTTACCGATGGTAAAATTATACTGTCGCTAAAGTCTATCATAAAATTTATCGAGGTGATTTTCCTCCATATTTACCAATGGATATTACTACCACAGCTAAACGAAAATTTTCCCATCAAAATTACCGATGGAAGACTAGTTTCCATCGATAATTTGCAACGATATTTGTTCTGTTGGTAATTTTTCGTCGCTAATTCATATTTTTCTTGTAATGATTCTTGAAATGTTTCTACTAGATCTATCCTGATCTAGTATAGTACTTATCCCTTATGGAGGAGTAGTGAATTCATAATGCCCTAATGGAAGATTTGGGTCAAAATTTGCCATCCATTCAATAGCACAATTTCTTTCTTGATAGGTGTGGGCAATTCTGACCTCCCAAAATCTTTTGATCAAAATTTTGACATTAGAAACCGAGGTCCAATTGCAATGTACTGAAGGATCCACCTCATCAATGAACTTAATTATGCATATATTATCTACCTCCAAAATAGCTCTTAAATTCCAAGCCAACTCTAACCCCTTAAGAACTCCCCAAAACTTTGAAGCAATAGGAGCGCAACTACCAATACAAAAGGCTGGTAAACATAAATTTGTCAATTTAACTTGGGCCCTTGTTAGTTTTTTTATTCTAACCTTAAGCATAGAAAATTATTCAACAACTTTTCTATGAATTTTATGGTGTCTTAAGGGAGTGCTAGATGGGAGCTCTAGTATAAATAGAGGTTGCTAAGGACTAAAATTCTAAGTTGTGACCTACCATATAGGATAAATAATATGTTATACCACCTACCTGCCATTTTATATATAGAGTCAGTCAAAGGTTGAAAATCCCTAAATGATAATCTCTTTGTTGTTACTAGTATCTCCAGATATTTGAAGGAAGGTAATAGTTATAAGAATTATGAGCTCAGTTATTCCTCTGCAACTATTGAAAATATAAAAACTACATTTATTAGGATTAAACTTTAGGCACCAGAGCTTGTTGAATTGATGTAGAGATTTTGAAAACATATTGATAAATTATGAGCTAGTGCCATATTGAATTAAGAAATCATCAATAAAGGATAAGTCAAATATTATGAACTTCTGATATTTGTAGTGATATCTAAATTTGGTCTCCTTAAAAATATTCTTGGAAATAATTCTAATGATGGATTTAATATATAAGGTGAACAAATATAAAGATAAAGGGTTACCTTATCTAAGACCCTTTGATCCTTTGAATTGAGGTATTGGATCTCTATTGTTGATGATGGAATATGAGATAGTTGTAACACAATGTTTCAACCATCTCATGTAATTACTTGGAAATAACCATACTTCTATGATGTTGAATAAGAAATCCTAATTTATAGAATCGAAAACCTTATTAAGGTTAATCTTTAATGCATAAATCTTAATTTCCTCCCTCTTATAATAGTTTTTAAACAGCTCTTATGCAATACAGATTTTATCACTACTATCTTAGTTTGGAATCCTTGGCTAAGATTGATATATTTTTAAGTATAAGTTTCAATCTAGAAGCCAATAGTTTAGCAATGGTTTTATAAACCATATTTCAATAAGAATTAGGCATATAATTCGACACACTAAAAAGGTTACAGATCTTTATGATATCTTTAGCAAGCAATATAATAGTAAAAGTCAACAATATGGATATAAAAAAGTCCTAAATTTACTAAATAGAATAAAATAATTAATAAGAGAATATTTAGGGAATATGAATAAAATAACATAAAAAAACATAATTAAGAGAATAACCAAGAGAACAAAAATAAAAGTAATTTGTTAAAGAGAGAATTCAATTTTAAATAAATGGGTAAATAAGTACTTCATAGAGTATAAAATTTAATTTCGTAATTCAATTAATTTAAAATGAATATATTATTTGCATTGATAGGATTTTCAGTCATTGAAATTATATACTCTTGAGCTACAATCATCTTTTCTTGGTTGTTTAGTCTATCTCTAGCACCTCATTCAACTTTTTTTAAATCTAAATTATAGTTCACTTACAATTAGACTCTCTCAAGGCATTTACAAGTAAATTCAGGTTAGATTTAATCACTAGTGTAACTATCTCAATGTTAAGTTTAATGAAAGCTATCTCGTAGAAATATATACCAATTCATAAGTAAGAAAAAAATCCATACAAGAATAAATATTAGATTTTTATTCACCTAAAAATATAAAATATCTAGCCACTAATCATTTTTGAAACAACAAAAATAATAAACATAATCAAAGAAATCATAATTAAAATAGTTGGTAGTTTGATATGTTAAGATGAATATAGATCTTGATTCTTCGTTAAAAATAACTTCATAATCGACCTCTCATAAGTTTATGAACTTAGTGATAATCAATATTCACTTTTAAAGAGAAAAAGATTGTAAAGTGTGTAAAGTCTCTAAAAGTTTTTCAAAATTAGGGCTTTCATGCTTTAAATGTGTTTTAGCACCCTTGGACATAATGCCACAGTTGTGGCCAGACTATAAATCCTACTACTTCCTTTTAGGGAAAGACACAATTTCTAGCATAATAAGTACCATATATTATGGATCTTCCTATTTATCTTGTGATTTATGCATAGTTTTCAGTGCTGTCAAGGCTCAAGTCTTATCAATCCACAAATTTTCTTCAAAGCCATATGGTCTCTCTTTAGGTCATATTCTAAGTTGTCTCTTTTTAGGCTTAATCTATATTGGATACAAGTTGGCACATAAACTTCGAACAGATTGTGTTTCTCAAAGAATTGTGATTTCTTTTCATGTTTATACTTTAAATAGCCATAAATTCTTAATAAATCTCATCCAAAATTCAAATATGTACAACTACATAAAAAATATCAAAATTTAAGTAAAATAATGCAACTTGATATGAAAATGAAGTGAAATACTTAAAAGAAAATATGTGTATATTTCCACATCAAATATCCTTTTAATCTTTTTTTCTTTAAGAAAGTCAACTTCAATCACTCTTAACTAAAATACATACGAATTTTTAGGAAAAATCAACAAGTCAATCTAAATAATCAAGAATATAACCCTCTACATAGTTTATTCATCAACTAATTAGGTTTCTAGATATTTGCATTAACTATAAATTAATTCAATTCAACCTCACAAATTTTCAAACATCAATATAATTCACATAAATCAACCTAATATATAAAGTAAAATAAATTATTAATTAGTAAGCTTTCAACGTCAAATATTTTAATAATTCAAATAATAATAAAATAGAAATTTTGTTTTCAAAATTATGAAAGAGCATTAGAAACTTGTTTAAAAAGTTTCCTAGTCTATTAACTTGAAAGTAAATACCTTATCACAAATACCCTTGGTTACTCACTTAGGTTACTAATTCAAATGGCTACTAGCTCCACTCTTAACTTTCACCTTTTTACTTAGGTTAAAATTAGCATAATGAATTTATTTATATTGTAATTTCTTCACATATTTTTGTGGGATATTGCACTACTTAATAAGAGTCAGCATCAAAGTTAAAATATGTTAAAATTAGAAAAATGTCATTATACAAAATAAACACGTATTTTAAAACTATCGAAGACAAATTATTTATTAATGCTCGTATATATTTGTATTGGACTTCAAATGATTGATATAAATTATTCTTCTTCCATTACTAAAATTTCCTAAAATTCTTCCATTAAGCTTATTGCAACAAAATTAATTTACTATAGTAAAGTAGAATAAGAATCATAAATAATTAAATATCTCTCCACATTTAAGTTGTGTATTATCCTTAATATGCCAAATATGAAGAGTAAAAGCAAAAGTTAAGAACCATAAAATTAAAATAAAGTGAAGAAAAATTAAAATTAAAATTCTCTAAACTCCATTTATTGACTAATATCGTAATTGACACCCAAACTTGTCCATACCTTAATAATACACTAATGATAAACAAATAAATTGAAGTACAAAAATAATTGAAAATTAAGAATAAACTAAAATAGAAGTACTTAATAAGAATAAAATGACATAATTGAAGTAAAACAAACAGTTAAATTTCTCCTTACACTTTAGTTCTACATTGCGCTTAATATACTAAATATAAATAATATAAGTAAAAATTAAAGACAGTAAAAATAAAAATAAAAGAAGTAAAAGTAAAAGGAAAAAGAAACGTCTCTAAGCTTCGTTTGTCACCTAATGTCCATGAAAAATGTGATTGACATCTAAACTTATTCATACCTTACAAATATAATGAAATAAAAAAAATTAAATACAAAAGGAACTTAAAATAAAATTTAATTAATATAGAATAGTTAATAGGAGTAAAATGGCATAGCTAGAATAGAAACACGTAATACAGGAATCAAAATGGAAACAAAATACCATCAAAATGTAAAATCCTTAAAGTAAAAGAGAGCAAGAACTCAATCATGTAGTAGACCCATCATCATCATTATTGTCCTCCTCAAACATCAAAGAAGATTCTAGAAACGACTCTAAATACACCACATGTCTACAACAATTGTTTCCTTTATGCATTCACCTTCCTTTGTAACTTTTGTAACACTTAGTTATGCACGCATTGCTTATTCTTGATATGGAGAATGTTCTCACCAACTTGCTCCCATATTAGTTGGTGTAGTTTGGTTATCTTTGTCCTCTACTATAGTCTCCTCTTCTTGAGGTTTATCTACTATAGTTAAGGCTCTACTCTCTCCTTCTCATCATTTCTAGGGACAACATTTCTCATGTCATAACCTCTCTCTATCCATCAACATATCAATTTTGTCGGCCTTCTTAATCAATTTCATATACCTCAACATGTTAAGGTTGACAGTAGCTATGCAGCAATCTAAATACATTCTCAGAAGAGTTTCAAATCTACCTTAGGGTTATAACAAAAGGTTACAAAATTGTCGCTAATAATCATTAGTGATTATTTATATTTGTTGTTAAAAACGTTGCTAAATACCCTTAGCAGAAAACTATAAGCGATATTTTTCCCTAATCGTTGCTAATATTTTTTCCCTACGCTTTATTTTCATAGCGAAAAAGTATTGGTGACTTTTTAAAAAATCATCTTCAACACATTTTTGCTACGCTTACTTTTCGTAGCTAAAGATAATCAGCTACGTTTTTTGCTACATTTCCAAAACGTAGCAAATTATTTTTAGCTACGTTTTTGGAAGGTTTTTAGCTACGTTTCCATAAACATAGACAAAAATTTTTAACTACGTTTTTTAAAACATAGCCAAATGTTTTCAGCTAAATTTTGTAAAATGTAGTCAAATTTTTAATATACATTTTACCTAAATGTTATACCGTTTTAATCATAATTATTCATGACATTTTTAATCCATATTATTGTACATATTATGTAGATTTTTTGTCGTTAATTTATTATATGAATGTATAATAAAAATAATTGAAAATTTGAAGCATTGTATATAAAAAATAAGATATCATTAAATGAATGTGTATAAGATTTTAATTACAACTTCAAAAATACTCATATACAAAATAAAAAATAGAAAGATTAGTTTAATCACTCAGACTAGACTCACTTTCATCTTCAATGCTTACATAATCCAAGCTAAGTAATTTTCTTAGGTACTTTCCATGCTTGGCTAAATTTTTTTTAAGCAACTTATTTTCCTTTTCAAGACGTTGAATGTATGCTGGTCTTGATGAGGGTAGAGCAGTTAGCTTAGGTCTAAACCCAACCATTTGGATGTATTTAGATCGTGTCCCAAGCACCTTGTTGCAAATGTCATCTACATTTGGATAATTTAAGATAGATATATTTTTGACAATATTTTTACACCCATATTTGATGTATTTTGCTTGATATTCTATAATTTTGTTGTATATTTGGTGCTTAATTTGCTCCAAGTGTGTATACAAATTATAATTGTCTTCATAAACTTAAAGGAGGAGAATTCAAACAAAAATATGGCATAAAATGAAGATTTAAAGCACAAAAGGGATGCATAGTCATGCATCTTCTCGTGCACTTCTCCCAAGCCATACAGTTTCAGGATATTTAGAGAATTTAGTGATGCACGATTTGATGCACAGCTATACACAAAGGGCAGTATTGATCCAAGAATGTGAGAAACACAAAGAAATCATCGAAAGATCCATTAAAATACAAGATCAAGCCTCTACATCGTGAACATTTTCAATTGAAGACAATTAGAGAGATTTAGAATGATGACATTGTTTTCAATTCATTTTTCTTTTGGTTTATGTTTGATTTTGTGTTCGATAGTGTATAACTAAACGTCCAATTAGTATTTAGGTTAGATGGACCATATGTTAATACTTTGATATAATTTGATTCTTTTCTTAATGGAATTGGTTTGGTTGATTATTGTGATCTGATTACGTGTTTTTATTTATATTCTAATAAACCCAGGGATATCAGATCATAATTTTATTTCTTACGTAGAGATTAAGAAATCCTAGGTTTTAATAAATCTACCGTAATTGGAAGGAGTTGATTGAAACCCTAGAGATAGGATGATATAAAATTTCTGGATTAGGGTTAAACCTAATAGAAGGACTCATAAATCGGTAACACAATTCTATAAACTTTAAACTGAGTAATTCGGTTGGAAACCTTAGGATTAGTTGTTAGTAGACTTAAGGTCAGCTATTAGCATACCATAAGAGTCTCCACGGTTCAATAAATCAACAAAACAATTTTATAATAAAAGATCAATCTATTCAGGGTTTAGGAACATAAATACTAATTCTTGATATCGATAATGTCCTACATGCTTCCTTAATTCTTTGTTTAATTTCGTTACCTATTTTATTTTACTTGATTTACTTTTATTTTTTTTGTTAAAAATTTAAAATCAATCTTTAGGCTAGATAATAGGGGAAGGGTAATTACTAGTAATCACTGTCTTCGTAGGATCGACTCGTACTTGTAATATTACATAATTGACTAACTCATGAATAGGTTCAATTAAGTTTTGGCACTATTACGGGGACTTTGATATTAGGAAAACCTGAATGCTATTACTCTGGTCATTTTCATTTTATTTTTTTATCTTTTATTTTATTTTATTTTATTTTATTTTAGCTTTTGTATTTAGTTTATTTTATCTTACTGTATTTTTTTAGCTTATTTATTTAATTTTCTTTTAAATTTTCTACACAAACATGTGGTGGTTTATTTTAGGAATTGAGATTTAATGTAATAGCCATAACTCACAATGGAAGGATGGAGTAACCCATATTTTTATGGCAGCCAGCATATATCATCACAATCTGTATCATCACCATATAGGAGAGAGAGGTGTCATCACTTGTATTTGGAAGCTCAACTGATATTCAGGTAGTGTCGTGACATTGGTGGGAGTTATCACTACAAGCATGAATGTCAAGCATCATCTTATACATGGGAGTGCCCTAGAATGTACAACCAACCTCAAGGTACATTATACGGGAACAACTACAATTCAGAGTGGAGCAACTCTTATACTTACGGATGAAACGATTACACTCAAGTTGGATATTTATGGAACCAAACACCTTTAGTTAACGAGCCAACTCTGAAAGATATAATGGTTGATTTCATTCAAGAATCAATCATAAGGCATAAAGAAACAGAGACTTGTATAGTAAATCGGATGGAACAATTGGTGGACATATTATTTGATGGGATGTAAGGGAGTTTGCTTGGTTCTACTGAAACTGATGCTATCGACCGCTAGACAATCACCCTTAGTAGTGAAAAAGAGCTCCCAGAAGAATAAGTGGAAGCAAGTCTTAGAGATAAATTAATGAAAATCCTTGTAGAAATGAAAACTGACTGAAGCAAATTCAAGAGTAAATAAAAGACAAATGTTGGTTTCATGAATAGAGGAACATTCTAAAAAGAGCTTCCAGAAGAAGAAGAGGAAGAGGAAGATGAAGCAAATATCATAGATCAATTAATGGAATACCTTGCCGAACTTAAAGCTAGCTGACACAAATTTGAATAAAGAGTTTATTCACCTAAGTTTCTTGAACATAACATAGAATACTATTTGAGCCTGTTAACACAACAAAGTGAAGATAAGGCAAGGGTTGGCATTTAATAAAAATATAATGAAAATAGTCTTATGAATACTCTAAAATCAAATGGACTAACTACATTTCAGTCATTTAATTTGACATTTTTTATTTTACTCTTAAACTATTAAATTCTTAATAACTTTACTAATCATTTTATGTTAAAACGTTCATTTATGTTTTAAAACAAAATTATATGTAATATCAATAGAAATGTAGCTAGATATATATATTAAAAATGATGAGTGTATCTATCTAATATGTCATGTAAAATATACTTTAAAGACATTAACAAAAGTTATGATAAAGTTGACAGATTAAATGATTAAAGGAGTGACATAAGAAATTATGTTCAGTTGAAACATCGAAAATATGTTTATTTGAAAATCAAAACTACAACTATTATTGGTTATTTGTATGACACTTCTAAACTCATTTCTTTTACGATAAAGAAAAGGCATAGCGTTGAAGTTATGATTTAGTTTATGATCTTTTATTTTATTATTACTTATATTAAGATGGTTAATTGTTTTGAATTGTGTGTTCTTTTAAGTTATTGCATTTTTGGGATAAATAAACTTAGTTTTTCTACAAAAGTGAAGTCACAATATTCTCGATATATTGTAGTCACAATATTCTCGATATATTGTATTCTCATTTTGAAACTTAATGAAATCATTCAAACTAATTAATACAAGACCTAAACATTTTTCAAACGCTTAAAAACATATATGCTCTCAATTTTAAGAAAAAGTAAGATATTTAAAAGAATTTTTAAAAAAATTTAATCAAATCCTCGTCTTAAAATTTGAGAAAAGATCCAATAAAAATCGTATGAATGAAACACAATATTTGAGTACCTAATTAAACGTAAAAGTCAAACTAAGTTACAAGCGAAATTGCAAGTACGCTTGATATAAGTTTTCTATTTTTTCTATTAATTCATTCTAAATCTTGTGACTTTGACTTAATCATTTTATACTTAATGGCTTAATTATTTATTACTCAATTAATTACTTAAACTTTTTTATATATTGTTAAATGTTTCACTTATTACTTAATTTTTATAAATTAAATATATTATATAAACAAAATTACAATTATCATCATTAAAATTATAAATTTGAACTTCTACAATAGACACTAAAAAGATCTCATTAAAATTATAAGGAAATCCACAAGAATTTTAATTGGATTTGAGACTAATTCAAAACACCTTTTTTAATTAGAACATGTATTAAAATAAATTTAATATATGAATTGAAATTAACCATAAAAATCAAACAAAACTAGATAACAATAAATAGTATTATAAGGAAGTTTGTTATTATATAATATATTTATTATAATTACTAATTATAGAGTGAATAATTGTATATATATCACTACAAGAAAATTGCGTATTAGCGTCGGAATATTTCCGACGACAAAAATTCCGTAGCTAATTACCGACGGACCGTCTTAATCTATCGGCGAATAGATAGTTTTACCAACGGACCAAAACTCCGTCGACAATATTGTAGGTAAAAATTTAGTGCAAAATCTCCGACATAAAATAGCGACGGCAAAGCTCTCAGCGACGGGAAAAAATGCAGGAATCGTTCCCGCAATTTAATTGCTTCGCTATTTACCGACGATATAACATGCCGTCGGTATTTAGCTTCAATTTACCGACGACAAAGACATCTATCGGTAAATATTTGATTAATATACCGACGGACAATCTTTTCTGTCGGTAAATTGCTACCAGACGTCGTCGTGTTAATGAAGTACGGACGATACACCAACGGAAAGCAAATATTCCATCGGGGAATTTTTTATGGACAAATATTGCCGACGGTAATAAGTTGCCGTCGATAATATCGGAATCGTATACCGACGGACGTTGATCTTACCGTCGGCAATTATCAGCAGCAAACCTTGTTTACCGACGAAAAAACAATTATGTCGGTATTTGCGGTTTAATTATAATAAAATATCGTGCTTGTATTGACGGACCTACTTTTGGCCGTCGGTAAAGGTTTGAGGAATCAATTTTGCTGACGGTACAGAAATTCTGTCGGTATGCTTGTCTACTGATACCGACGGCAAACGATCATGCTGTCGAAAAATGTTGGCAACAAAACCTATTTTTCCGACGGAATGCGGTGGCCGTCGCTATTTGAGTTTCAGCCCGAATGTAAAATGCCGCTCTTTTACCGACGGATAGATATGTGCTGTCGGTAACTGTCGATGAATCCCGCGCATTTACCGACGGAATGGTCTTGTTTGTCGGTAACTATCGGCGGCCGTATATTCTGGAAACCTATATTACCAACAGAATTTATTGTGCCGTCGGTAATCCAGCGGCTATAAGTCACCCCCCCTCTCCCTTGCGCTTTCACTTCTCTTCTTTGCTTAAGGTTCAGAGTTTTACGACTCCTCTCGCATTTTTCGATCGTGTTTAAGGTAAACTCTCATCTAAGTGTATTATTTTACTAAAATAGCATGTTTTTAAGTTTTAAACGTGAATATTTGGTCATAGCATAAGATTATGCA
>JANIIA010000010.1:464306-498152 GCA_027478495.1 Erythroxylum alaternifolium | reverse complement strand
CAAATTTTATAATAACTCTTTTTATTTGAATTGTTTCTTCACATATTATATGATCATACATCATATTAGAACTTTCTGTTATGTTGGTTTGTGTTATTGAGGGGTTACCTTCATCCATCTTAAATAATTACAGATAATAAATACACTAACTAAATATTTTCTTCCCAATAATATGTAAATGAAGATTTGAATCATTAAAAAAGATGAAAATCATTACATGTATATGCCATTGCCTTTTATCATAGAACCTTGTATGCTTGTATGGTAATGTTGTGGACTTAGCAATTTCCATGAAATGGACAAGTTATCCATAACATCAAATAAAAAAAAGATAAGATGCCTCCATTAGCAAATTCAATAAGAGGAATAATGACCTAATGACGAGGACCAAGAGCTAGTAATTAACATATATAGAGATAAGCAACTTATATTAAGAGAAATGAGATCGTCGATGCTATAGGATTTAACTCGGGTTCCTATTATAATGTGAAAATTGAATAAATGCCTGCTATATCATGATTCAGCTACTACTTGAGATGTGAACATTATATGAAAAATGATTATCTGTTTGTGTTATGTTGTAATTGTGTTTATGTTGGATTAGTATGTTGGATTAGTTGTTATTCTATGACTTATTTGAATCTAAGTGACAATTATCAAGATCATAAATATATTGCTTTTTGTAATTTTGATTTATCAAATTTGATTGATGTTTATGTATTATTAATATAGAAATCAAATAGAGTTTAGTCTCAATTGCTAGTTAGATTAGAATTTTTTTATGTTATACATAAGTGTTAGATGATATGCGTGATTATTGAACAAAAATTTCATTTCAAAAAGTTAAACGAACTAACATTTGAATTATATTAAAAGGTATAACTTTAAAATCAATAAACAAAGAAAGAAAATTTTTTATATTCCATAGGAAGTCTAAATAATTTTCTAATTGATAAATAAAAATGTTAGTTTAATAATTTATGAAAATGTCAATCATTTGGTGACGATTTCTAAAAATCGTCACCAAATGTACACAGTTAGCGATGTTTTCTATAAATTGTCACTAAATGTGCAACATTTGGTGACGATTTCCAACAATCGTCACTGAATGTGCAACATTTAGTGACGATTAAAACAAATCGTTGCTGAATGTATAAGATCTTGAGACGAAAGAAGACTTTAGTCACCAAATATTGACCTTTTGGTGATGCTTCATAATATCGTCGCAAAATATATAATCTTTAGTGACGATTTAATGGATTCGTCGCCAAATGTTAGAAAATTTATGGTGATGATTTTAGACTTCGTCGCTATTGTATTATTTTGCGACGAATATCAAAAATCGTTACAGATTGGGCACAATTTGGCGATAAAGTTTCATGTATGTCGCCAAAAGTTTTTCTTTGTGTGACGATTTGTGGTTTCATCACTAAATGGTAAGTTTTAGTGACGAATATTTTTAAACGTGGAATATTTTTAAACGTCGCAAAATGATGTCTTTTGGCTACGAATATGATTTCGTCGCCAAATAAATTGTCAAAAAAGGCTGTCTCTGTTGTAGTGTCTAGTAGTGTCCAATTTTATAAGTAACTAAAGTTGAACAAAAAGCATTATGAATTTTCATATTTTTGTACTTTGTCACGGAAGTAAGAACTTCTTATGTCAAACATAGCTTAATTGTACCAATCTCGTCAATTCCCACGTGCAATCACGCCCCTCGTAATTTGTAATTTCTTCCAGTAGCATGCCAACCATCACTGATTCGAGAATGTGCCTTGCCTACTAATAAGACTCCGCGCTGTTTCCTTGTTAATATGCCATCTTTATTGAGCCACTAGCCAAGCACCGCATGTTTCTTCCAAATGAGCTGAGGTTAAGGGTATAATAATAATCTTCCCCAAGTATCATGTTTTTCAATATTGTCTCGTTCAACTTAAAAATCCAGTATCAACCTAGCATCCAGTGAGAGCCTAATTCAGATCCGTACTGCAAGAACTCACCGATTTCACATGGCTTCCTTACATACCCGAGAACCATGATAAAGCGCTCTCGAAAATGCACACACGTAAGATAGAGAAATTGAAAGAGGCATATATCCAACTCTAGCCCATCTAAGTACTCATATCAGTCTAATCTAGGGGAGAAACATGACCGACCATTTGAACAAGGCATTTAGCGATGAGAAAAGTGTTTCAAAAGACAACAAAGAACACGAATGCGAGGGAGCCTGGAACATAAACGTACATTTATATCTAAGTGATTACCGTGGTGATGAAAGAGTCGGTTAACTAATGTTTGCTAACTGATATGGTCATCTAGGGATACCAATATCTTCAATGCTCGTCTAATTTTCTTTCAATTTTAAGGCACCTATAACATAGAAAATTTTGCTTGGCCTGCTTCTTTCTGCTCTGCGGGCTAATAGTGTCCCTGCAGTAACATTGAATTTATTCCTCCCATGCTAATCATATAGCTCATTAGTATTTGATAATTCACACCACTGCGCAGAAAATAAAAGGTGGGTAATTCTCCTAAAGAAAAGCGGATTTAATCTTCTAGAATACAACTAAGACTAAAGGCAACGTTATATGGTGAGAACAGAGAACCTAGTAGGGCAAAAACAGATGTGAACAGAAGAAGGGGAAATAGTTAATTCAAGTATGACATGTTTAATAGCTGGCTATGTAATCTAAAAATGACATGGGAAGAATAATTTGGAAACAAAAACCTTATCTACAAAGGATTTTCTTTTCCTTTTTAAAACGTTACAATAAGGTGAGTGCAAATGCAAACCTACGCAAACAAGATCGGAGAAAATTGACCAATATCAATTTTCTGATTCACCTGTCATCCAATCTTGTGAACACTTCAAAGCTTGTACAGTAGGAGGTTGCAGTGAACCCCAGTCACGATCAAGTACCCTTCCTCCATTCTTGAAAGCAAGCTCTGCTGTAATTTTAGACATGGGAATTCCCAATATATTGCGTGCCATCATGGATAAAACAGGATACCTTGGCGTGTGGACCTTCCACCAATTTAAAATGTTGAAATCAACAGTTCGAGGAAACAGAGGTTCTTCTAAGTATTTATCCAAATCCGATTTTGTGCCTTGACTGTGAGAACTTTCATCGATGAATTTGTCAAATCCCATTAGTCTATCTTTAGACTCCCCTTCCAAACCAGGTAAGCAGCCAGTACTGCCACCCACTTGGCAGGGCAAGCCTTGGTCCAAAGAGGCTAAAGGGGAGCCAATGGAATGTTCATTGTAGAGTGCCTTAATATATTCAGTAACTTCATCGATTAACTCTGCAGAACCACTGCCAAATAACTGCGGATAATAATACTCTATCAACTTCATCTTGAATCGAGGATCTAACATTGCTGCAGCTGCTAAGGCCAAATTGCATTTATCCCAGTAGTCATCAAACTTACTTTTCATCTTGAGTGCAATAGAAGAAATAAATTCATCTGAATTCTTGGACCACTCAATTAACTGCAAATGGACATCACAGATCTCAGGGAAATATATGTTTGCAGTTGGGTACTTGCTCTTCATGAAAACATTAGTAACTTCAACAAAGAGCTTCAAGTAGCTTGTGAAACTACTTGCTCTGTTCCATTCTAAATCAGACAGGCCCATTGAGTAAGCAGAATCTTCTTCTTGTAGAAGAGCAAAAGCCTGCCTGTATTCTAAGGCAACTTTAAGCATGACATACGTTGAGTCCCATCGTGATGGATTATCCAGACATAAAGACTTTTGACTATCAACTCCAGCTTTCAAAGCTACCTCATCAAACTTGGCTCGAGCTACTTGAGAACTTCTAATATACCGAACGCTTTCACGAACCTTACTTAGTGTGTCCAAAAGTGCTTCTAGGACATCATGAGCCATCAATCTCAGAAGATTAGTAGCACAACGTATATCAAATAATTGACCATTACAGAAAAGAAACTTGTTCTGGGACAGCCGCTCTCTAATTTTATGGATAATAACGTCATTTGCAGGAAAACTATCAGAAGTTATTGAAAACAGCTTTCTATCAATATCCCAGTCCATTAGGCATGTCATGATAACTTCTGAATGCATATCTGCAGTATGAGACGGATCAACACTAACAAAGTTCAGTATTTTTTTCTTTGATTGCCAGGCTTCATCAATATAGTGTGCCCTCAAACACAAGTACTGGGAATCATCAGAGGCTGCCCACAGATCGGCAGAGAGGCTAATCTTTCCAGTTAATTTGTCCAATCTTTCGTATACCTTTTGCTTCTCTTTAACATAAATTTCCATACAGTCGGACTCAAGTATGTCAGATGTTACAAGCTCAAACAAAGGCTGTAGATTCTTAACAAAAACTCTAAATCCAACATGCTCGACCATATGCAAAGGATAGCCATGTAAAATAATCATGCGGGCCAGATCAAAACGGCTTCGTCTTTGATCAAGAAGATTATTACTATTATTATTAATTGGATCATCTTTGACCTGAGGCGGCTCAAATCTAACAACACTAAGTGGGTGGGGTTCATTCCTTTTGATTAAGTCATGATCAATGTTGATATTTGCAAGAGCATCCTTGTTCTTCTTATCTCTTGGTGAAAGATAGTGAGAAATACCATGGTTTAATCTTCTTTGACATCTGATTAAATGGTTCCTCAAATGAGAAGTTCCGCTGGTACTCGAACCACTGAGCTTCCTCTTACAATGCCTACAAATAGCGACAAATGTGTCACCCTTTTTAACCCTATCAAAGTCATTCCATACAACAGATTTCAATCTGCTGGATTTGACCATCACTGCATCTGACAAGTCCATTGCATCAACCTGGGAGCCCGTAAACAACGTGTTAACCAACCAACCAACCAACCAACCAACCAAATTTTCATGAAAGCAAAAATACATACTTACATACATACAGATATGAAGATGAGGAAATCCAAAAGCACAGACAAGCAGCGTAGTGATTAAGAATGGATGGGAAACGATAACATTGTGAATCTCAGCCACAACACCACCAATAATGCGAGAATGCAATTAAGCCTAATTAGGTTATCGGAATAGCGTCCGATATCCCATTGGGTCAACAAAACGGACACACAGAAGAGGATATATGGAAGAAAACAACTCAACCGATGCAATAACAAAGGGGATTTAGATTCGGAAAACAGAACCAAAAACACCGAACAAAAAAAAAAAGAAATTAGAAGAGAACAACCAGCAAATTGAAGATTGAAGTAGGTAAACAAATTATAAGTATAAGGGGGACGGAACGTACGCTGAGAATTGAGAATGAAAATATTTGTAGGAAGGAGGGGTGTGCGACCTTGCAAAGCACAAATTGATAATTTTAAGAATTAGGGTTTCTTTTCGTTTATTAGTTTTAAAGAATAATAATAATAATAAGAGAGTAGGTAATAAAAGTCATACTCTGTGAGTGAGTGTGTGCTTACTGGGCGCGTGTACCCAACGGATCCAAACATCAAAATAAATAGAAATCGTCTCTTTTCTCGGATTCATCTTTTTTTTTTTTTAAGAAAAAGGCAAACGGCCTTGATACTGCTCAACACCGGAGTGGAAATGAGAATCGTACAACAAAGCTCTCTCAACCCAAGCGGAGGATGGTGCAAAACATAAGAAGATTCCCACTTCCGTTTTCAGTGACACCATTTATGACTTTTTTGATTGCCATCTCACAATTAGATTCCACCAAAACATCCCTTATTCCTTGAGTCCAAGTAAAGAACAACCCGTTGAAGATTCCCATAAGTTCTGCGGTAAGGATTGAACCCCTCCGAATATTCACAGCAAACCCCTTTATCCAAAACGGAGTGTTGGATTCATCTTTGGTGGTAAAGAAAGTGAAAAATAAGAATGTTGAAGGAATAAGACAAAATGGTAATGAGAAAGAAAGGGAAAAGTATATGTAAGGCTTTGGCTTTGGACCTTCGTTTCTTGTTGGTGGAGTAAAGAAAACCCCAACACATATACATCATTTGTTCATCCTCTTCCCTTGCGTATGTGTATATATATCTGTATGATCTCATCAACATTATTTGTGTAGGAAAGAAAATGGGTTTTGTTGGAGCAGTTGCAAGGCATCTGGACACTTTTATCGGGTAACATAAACACCACACCTACTCTTTTTTTTTTTTTCTTTTTCCTTAAGTTGATTCATTCAAATTCAATTTCTGAAATAATGTGAATTCAATTGCAGACCAGGAATCATGCTTCTGTTTCCGCTGTAAGTCCTATGGATCCTCCTCTTCTACAGACATCATAATCATTATTATTATTAATTTAATAAAATTCCTCTCTCACAGATATGCTTCCTTACGAGCTATAGAAAGTCCTTCCACGCTTGATGACCAGCAGTGGTTAACATATTGGATCATTTACTCTTTCATAACATTGTTTGAGTTATCTTGTTGGAAAATTCTTGTCTGGTACGTTACCTTCTTTCTTATGTATATTCATATATATATATATCATACGTGTGTGTTTGTCTTTGTCTTTGTCTTTGTCTCTATCTATATTACTTAATGATAAATTCATATACATAGGTTACCATTCTGGGCCTACTTAAAGCTAGTGTTCTGCATATGGCTGGTGTTACCCATATTCAACGGGGGAGCTTACATCTACGAGAATTGGGTGAGAAAATATGTGAAGATCGGTGGGAGAGTAAATGGCAACTACTCAGAAGATCAAAGAAAGGTTCTACAGATGATGAGCCTCGACGCTAGAAAGTCTGTTGTTCAATATGTCGATAAATATGGATGGGAAGCTGTGGAAAGAGCTATCAGAGCTGTAAGCAATCCGATTACTTTTTCTCCCCCAGTTCCCGTTCTTTTTATATGCATATAATTATTTATTTATATTTTATTTTAATTGTTTTTATTTGCATTGCATCCATCACATATAACTCTTATTAATGATTGCTGGGTTTTTCTTTTCCTTTTTCCAGGCCGAAAGAGAAGCCAAGAAGCACTAATCAACTAAGAGTGCATCATCTGACACAACACGTCCTCCGTATTTAGTTTCTTTATGTGTATACTGTACATAATGTTATGCGAAAGTGATACATGGAAATGGAAAACTCTTTACTAACAAAAGCTAAATCTTTTCCCCCTTTGCTCCACCCATGCTATTTTCGGGGATTAATAACAAACCAAAGCCTAATAACAAGATTCGCTACTATCACCCAACTAGTTGTACAGATTAAAGATTTTAATTATTGCCTACTAGTAAATAAAGCACATCAGCTTAAAGAGTGACCCTTTAATATATCGAAGACAGGAAATTCAGTGCTGAGATGTTACTTATTAGGATTCAAATCCTAAGGAGTTGTAGCCAAGTTCTAACTAGCCTTCAAGCTCTCATTACATTGCAAATGTAACCCTTTTGCAATAATCCAATTGATTATGAATATACTAAAAGATTGAATATGTTGTCAAAATTTTTAAATGTTCTTATATTCTTTTCTCTCCAAATAATGTTGATATAACAATTTAAGGCTAATTTAAAAATGATTGTATCACCTTTCCTCGGAAGTTTAACCCTAGAGGACTAGCTTACCACTTGAGGCCAACTCTCATCTTGATAATGTAATTTGCATTGTCACTTACAATGGTACTTGTGTGGCTATAATAGAATAGGATATTGATTGAATGTAATTTTGATGTTTTAAACCTTAAGTGTTCAGTGTAGCTATATCTAGAACTAGTAACTACGAGTCAATTCCCTAAAGATTACAAGTACTAGTAATGACTTCTTTTTTATTATTTAATCGTCAAACAAGATGATGATTATGAATATACCAAGTCCTTCATCCTTTGGCAAGCATACTTCTTTCCATCTTACTTTGGCTATTTGATTGTTACTTATTTCACTAGACTAAAGAAAGTTCTTATGGATCCTCTCAATAGCTTTAATCAAGTTATGGGGAAGGAATATTTATGAACTTAAATACATATGAAGGTTGTTTAAAACTGATATTTTTTTATTAAAGTGTCTTTGTCCAAAATTCTTCAATTCCCATTTCTCCTCTGTATAAAGTTAAACAAAGAGGTGTTGTCTCTATATGTAAATCTAGTAGTTGTGATAGGAATCCCTAAGTATTTGAAAGGAGGTGATTGAAGCTTGAGGTCAAACATGTTGGATAGTTGCTTAACTAATTTATCTGCACCAATAGAGACAAATAGCAAACTTTTATTATTGTTTTTTATAAGACCTGACAAGGCTATGAAGTGTTGCAAAGATTCCATAATTATTTTAATTGATTAGATATCAACACTATAAAGTAAAATCAAATCTTCAACAAAAGACAGGTTGATTAATTTTGGGGCCTTACATTTATGACGAAACTTAAAAAGGTTACCCTAAATGATATTATATGTGGTAAGTCTAGTCAACACCTTGATGTATAATGTGAATAAGTATAGAGATGAAAGTCACCTTACCTAATGCCTTTTTCTCTATTGAGCACTTGAGCCAGTTCACCATTGACTAGAACATTATGGAAAGGAATTAAGAAATATTGATTTAGCCATTTGATGAACTTGTTTGTGAAATCAAATGCCTTAAATGTATCTAAAATGAATTTCTAGCTGATGGAATCAAATGTCTTATGAAAATCAATCTTCATGGAGTAGTTTTGATAGGTTTTTCCATATGGTAAGACTTAAATATCTCCTATGACATAAGTATATTATTCCCCAATACTACTTCCTTGAATAAATTCTCCTTGAGTGGGATCAATGATTCTCCTTAAAATAGCTTTCAATTTGTTAGCTAAGATTTTGGAAATGATTTTATAAAGGGTGTTGCAACCTGCAATATACTTGCATAACCAGATTAAAGAAGGATTCGAAGTCTTAGGAACTAAGCATAGGAAGGTCTTATTTAATTCCCTTAGTAGCTTATATATTGAGGAGAATTCTTAGATAACTGTTATGACCTGATTGCTAACCAAGTTCCAGGATTTTATAAAGAGTGAAGCATTGAAGCCATCAAACCTTAGAGTTTTCTATCTCCATGGCTGTCACAAGTGAGTTGAGAGAATCTATTTGCTCTTATATAAGAGCTAGTGAAATTAAAGAATTAATAGCTTGCATCTATGGAAAAGACCAATCTTTATTCATTAAGGAGTTTTTGAAATTGTTGAAATCTATAGTTTTTAATTCCCCTTTTCCCCAACAAGAGACAACATTAAGGTCTATGAAACATCCAATTTTATTATTGTTTCTCCTTGCCTAGATAATATTATGGGAATTTAACTATATATATTTCGTTTAGAATTAGTTGTGTCTCTTACTTGTAGATACTTATTAATTTCATCTTTTTCTTTTAGTTTGAGGACATTACTACTTGGATTGTATAGGTCTACTATTATGCATGATTGTTGAGTGTAATTATGCAACACAAACTACTTGTTTTACAATTAAAATCTGCAAGTGTATGGGTTGTGACTTGTAGTTGAAAAGCTGATATCGATCTCATAGGGATTGATGCCCAAACACCACTTAATTCAGATCAGACTTTGTTTAAGAAACAAAATTATGTTGTAAATAATCTAGAAATTTAAATTAAAATTGAAAACTAACAAAAAGCAATAGACAATACTAAAGTGTAGAAAGTTAGAATTCAATAATCTAAAGACTAGAGATTACTTTTTTCCTATTTTGTCACCCTCCTATTTTATTAATCGAATTGTGTCTCATATAAGATTTTTGAAAGTATTAACTACCCTTTCTCAAGGTGTAATTAATTGTCTTTAATCGAATTAAATGAAGTGAATTGAACAATCTCTCAACCTACCCAGTCACTCCTCCAATTTAACTAGTTATTAAACTATCCTACGGGTGATCAATTGAATTAGCCGAGATCTCTCTTCTAACTAATCAATCAACGTGATGATTGTACGTCTATAAGTTGCCAACTCTCGTTGTAAAATTCTACACATATAACCTTACTCACTCTCTCAATTTGTTGCAAGATAAAAATAAAATCAACAACCATCAAAAACACTTTCATTTAATTCAATAAAATAGGAGTTTAACAAAAATAGTTCAAAATCAATCCCTAAAACTAAATCAGCTAATCATGGTCTCCATAACATCATCAACAAACAAATAATCCATCTTACAAAGTTTAGAAGAAAGAAAAACATAGAAAATTGTATAAAGGAAACTTTTGATGTTGATGTGTTATTTTCTCCAATCTTGATGATAATCCTTGAATTCAATTCTTCCTCAAGACTCAAAACTTGTGTTCTTCACTCAAGGAGGCTCTTTCTACAGAAGGGTTTCGTCTCCTTCTTTAAGGAGGCTTAATTATCTTTTAATAGTCCAGAAACTCTAAGTTTAATGAAGCCCTGCATAATGTCTTGGATTATAATTCCCACGATCGCGGGAATTGGCATGATTATAAGATAGAATGACTATAGATGGAGTCATATGGACTCAATCCTCACATTGGCTTAAATGAAAACTCATTATGCATCTCTACACTACCTCATTGCTCAAATGTCAATTTGTAAATAAGCTTATGTAACCAACTACTTTTCATCACTCTATATGGTTCCCTTTTTATTCAAGTAGCCTAATCCAAGTTCAAGCATGCATTCAATCTAATTCCAACTAACATGACAGAATCTCATGACAATATCCATCAGAATGATTCAAGTGCGGTTTCATTGCTGACACAAAGCACATGATCTGCTTAAACATGTATCCTATTTAACAAAATGCGAACAATGCAATTGAGAAAGTCTATGTCACCTCCCCACACTTAAAGATCACAGTATCCTCATTGTGAAAAATAAACCGTCAAATAAGGGAAAATGATATCAAACCAAATAAAAGAAATTGAAACAAACAAACGACAGCAAACTAAACAAAAAATGACAGCAAACCAAACAAAATAAAATGACATGAAACTAAACAAAAATGACATGAAATGAAACCGAACAAAAGAAATAACAAAATTTAAAAGTAAAAGGTAAGAAAAGCTTATAGAGATGATGGTGGCGACGAAGTTAGTGAAGGAGCTTCAAAATTATTCCTCTGACATAATTTCAGGAACCTCTTCTTCAAACTGTGCTGCTCCTTGTGGACTTGCCACATTTGGGTGCTGCTAGTTGGAGGCTATTTGGTCGAGGATTTGTTGAAATCAGTTGACCTCTGTTGATGCACTCGATTCCTCCTCCGCTGCTTCTTCTTTTGGCTTCAGGATTGCTCAGGATGTAGAGGATCGAGAAGTGGCTATATTGTTGCCCCTCCTGTTCCTTACTGCAGTACGCATTTGAGGATTTCAGAGTTTTATAGAATGGAACTCCAAAATCTCGGAGTGCCTCAAATAAGATATGTCAAACATATCGTATTGAGTTGTATGCTCATCTTCCACATCAAGGTTATAAAATGGAGCTAAAGCAGTAACAACATGAGACATGCCAAAATATGAACTCTTTTTATTTACAACACTCATTATTGATCAAAAAATCCTAAAAGGTGTATTAATTTTTATTTTTTGTTCCATGCGCCACAGAAAGAAAAGTTCTTTAGCCGAGTATTTGTTACTTTCAGTTTTATTAAACACAGTTAAGCGCATAAATTTATGTAAAAGTAAATGTTCGACACTACAGATTAAAGTGTTCGGTGCATTCCTAGAGTCAAAATTTTCTTCACCTATTAGAGTTTTCCAATAATCATCCAGATAAAAGTCATTGTGATCATATAAAACGTTAGTGTTTGACAAATCGAAAAGTGCACGAATGACATTATAATCCAATTTATAAACATTGCCAAATAACCTAAACTAGAAAACATCCATTTTAGGGTTATAGCGAACTATAGTGAAAAACTATATAGTCATCATAGGGTAAATAGGCACGTCACACCGAATGAACATATTCCAACTTATGTTCGCAGCTAGTTGCTTAATTTTTCATCTCACCCCTATGGTTTCTAACAATTCAAACTCAAAGTAACGGGGAGTGATCAATTCCCTGTCTCTAAGGTCTCGAAAATATGTACCTTCTTCTTCTAAATAAATGGAGAATGAGGCACGATAAGTTGTTGCTAAATCGGGTTAACCTTCACCGAATACTTGACAACGTAATTCATCGGTCTATTTTTGAGCTGTCATCTTTTTTGGAGCCATTGGAAGATTAAAACCTACAAAAATAAGAAAGAGAGAGGTGAATTCATATTTTAGAGAGAGAGAGAAATCTTACCCAAATCCTTGTATTTTTTAATGATTAATGCATGAGAAGAGTAAAGGATTGTAAGATTAATGAAAAGAGATGAAGAAAATACCAAAAATCTAGAGGAACATAAAGGATTTTAGAGAGTGGGAGGAGAGTTTTTGTAGGTTAGAGGGAGAAGGTGTGAAAATTTGGAAGAATGTATGAAAGAAGAAAAGGGAGGAGAACTTAAAATTTCCCTCAGATGGCATTCCCACAATCATGGGAATAGCCATCATTCCCACAATTATGGGATTTATTTCTAGAAACTTTCTGGAGAGATTTCCCATAGTCGTGGGAATCACTCCAATTCCCACGATCGTGGGATGGGGTAATTCTTCCACTTCTAAACCTTCTTCCAAGCCTAGCATACATTCTAAATGATCACATAACCTACAAACACATCAAAATAATATTAACAACAAAAAATTTAAAGAGAAAAATAAGTTGAAATTCAAACAAAATTCAAATAAACATCAATCAAACTCAAATCAAATATGATCATAACTGAATGAATCAAATAAATAAATAAACAAAAATAATCAAAAGGAAGTAGAATTTCATGGGTTACCTCCCATACAGCACTTCTTTTAATGTCAGTATTTTTGTTCAACATTGGTTTTGTAGCCTATAAGTAAGCTACAAATTGTAAAATAATCAAAAGGACAATATGGATAACATTATGAAAACAGATTAAACACTTATTAGACACCCCTTGAATGATGCATAAATTATTTCTTATATATTAAATGGCTTAAATGATGAGTTCAAAGAGCTAATTACTATAATTTGTGTTTGTAAGGAGATGGCTATGTCCTTTGAGGAACTTTATAGAAAGTTGTTTTATGAGAAATTAATCTATAATCACGGGTAAATAAAAGAAAAAGTACCTAAAAGGTCATAATAATCAAGAAAGACATCATAACATTCATAGAGACTAGTGTATTAATCATAGTCATATCACTCATAACTCAAACAACATCAGCAGTAGAAAATGAACTCAGAATCACTATCGAGGAAATCAAAACTAGCCTCATGCCACTTATAAATCTGAAAATATCAATGGCAAACAATGAATTGTAATTATTAAAGGCATTAAAATTAGTCTCATATTATTTGCACACTATGCGACAAATCAGGTCATACTGCAAAAAATTATCACTCTCATGGATAACCTCCCTCTTACTCTTCACAAAATCAAGCACATATAGTATAAGGATAATCAATTCAACATAACAATTAGGTACTTGACTTTGGCACCACATATCACATCATTTTTTAGCTTCAAAATATATCTCTACACTTAAATTATGTTAGTAATAAGGATATTATAGTTAGCAATTGTAATGGCATCCCTATATCTCAAATTGCTTCCTCTTGTGTGAAATCTCCTATTAATACATTCACATTAGAAAAATTTTTGTATGCATTTTTAATTAAAAAAAAAACATAATATGTGTCTCTCAGTTTTATGAATAAAACAATACATTAATTGAATTTTCCCAACTATTTTCTGATGAAGGATTTAATTAATTGAGTCTTCAACAATGCAAATATGAAATAGATAAAAAGTTGATTAAAAGAATATTAACTATAACATCACAATACTTAATTAAGTATAAAGAACTTATCTATAACTTTATTGATGGTCCTGTTATTACTATACCAACCAGTAGAATTGCCTTTAAAAGTTTTAAAATCAATTCTATTAAGTTTGATATTTGCCTTATACCTCAACATTAGGACTTAAAGAGAAAGAGAGAGCCGAGAAAGAGAGAGCTCACAATGATGCCAACATAAGCAATCTCAAAGTTTGCTTTGGTCCATTCTTCTTTAAACCAAGTATGGATTCAAAATTTGAGTCTAAGGTCCTATTTTTAAAGCTTAAATTCCCCAATTTTCAAAGAAATGCTTTAAAGATTTTCCACTAATCTCTCCACTCTCCTATAATCTGATATTCCTTTTCATTGTTCATCTGGATAATTTTTTTTCATAGTTTGATTGATAATGTTAACTTTTTCATAATTTGGTTTTTCTACAATTTAATTTTTTTAAAGGTCCATATCAATTGATGAAATGACTAATATGGACCCCTTTTTATAAAAAGATTATCCAAATTAATGTAGTTGATGGAATATTAACAGTTTGATCAATTAGAGGGTTATTTTAAATATTTTTCAAAATGTTAGGATCTTTCTTGTAAATAAAGAATTCATTAAAATTGTCAAAGGTATAAATGTCTTACAAAATATAAGAGCTTAGAGTAACACATGGTCCAAAATAAACAATGTGAGTTATACTCGAGTTAGGTAAGAAAGTAACTTAAAGGTGAGCCTTGGAGCAACTAGTAAGGTTACTCTTTTATAATCAAAAAGTCACAGGTTTGAGTTACTAAAATAGCCTCTTTGTAAAATGCAAGGGGAAGGTTGCATACAATTGATGTCCCTTCCCTGATCCTCACAAATTGGGGAGCCTTGTGCATTGAGGTTGTTGTTGTTGTTGTAGGTAAGAAAGTAACTTATAACTAAAGATGGGACCTTCAAAACTTGACATAAAAATAGATAAAAGACAAGTTTCCTACTTTATGTATGTGTATGGATCACCGTAACAGTATGGAGTTTACTTGGTACTAGTGCAACATTACCATCTTCCTCGCTTGCATGCTCAGTCTTTGCCTAAAGAAACACAAGATGGAGAAGTCCATAGCTTTGAAACATGCTGGTTGTGACTGTATTTGCCTCAAAATCTATATTACTAGGAGGATCACCTACACAATCTCATATTCCTCCAACTTATAATTTCCACGAATGTTGTATGTGAGGGATACATCTAATGGAGTCCTTATGTAGAAAATTTCATTTTCATATCCAAGTAAGAAGCTCTTTTTTCATAATGGACATTAGTCTTTCTTTTCTGTGGAAGATCTAAGGTTTCTTTCCTTCCACAGGTGGAAGATAGAAGAGTCAAATGAGATTATTACAATTGCTCTATATACTATAGAGATTAAACAATTTTGGAGAATCCAATTTAAGATAAATATTTTTGCACTTGGGACTCATTAATAAGTATTTTTAGCACTTGTTTCAATTTAGAAGCAATACTTTAGAGAAATTTTTATACAAAAGTTATAATAAGAGATGGTTTTAAATTCATTGAAAGATTTAGGATTAGGGATTTTAGGAATAAAGCAAAGGAAATATCTGTTGATTACCTTAAGGATTTGACCTTTCACAAAGAACTCCCACACTACTTTAATCATCATTCAACCAATGAGAGGCTAGGCCTTCTAATATAAATGACCATTCAATCCATCAGGCCCTAGTGCTTTCATGGGTCAAGAGATCAATGTCTTCATCAGAGTGTTGATTATGGATAAAGGATTATAGTGTAGACACAAAAGAGGATGTTTGAGTTACAATGTCAATGATGTTTTTCAAATAGGAAAATGTTACATCTTTTATTTCATTTTGATCAGTCACAAGAGCTCCATCTAGATTGAGGATTGAATCATTCAAATTAGTGTTCTTTCTTGCTAAAATTATATTAAAGAATAATTTAGAGCTTTTTGGCCATCTTTAAACCATTAAACTCTAGATCTTTGTCGAATCAGTGAGTTATGAGCCACTACTGCTTGAACATAGTCAATAAGGACTATCTTTCCTTTAAGAATGGGTGTTTGATCACTATATAAGTTCTCCATATCCTCCTCGATCTTTTTAAGTTTCTCCTTTATGCTTTTAATGTCTTTTACTATGCTAGTACTCCAATTTATGATATTTAACTTCTTTAGTTCCTCCTTGATCATTCCAAGTCTCCTTACATAAATATATAACTTAATCCATTGAAATGAGAGATCCCATTATTAACAACCTCCTAGAAACCTTTAATTTTAGCTAAAAATTTGATGAATCCAAAAGCGAAGTGCCTCCTTTCACATATAAACAAGTTTAGCACCTTAATAGCAGAGTGATTTAAGAATGAGTGATGAAGCACTAAGGCTTTGCATTGTGGAAATTTGGCTAACCTCTCACCGTTGATCAAGGCCCTATCAAGCCTATTACAGATATGCCATCTGGAACTTTACTTATTGCTCTAGGCATATAGGGAACCCTCAAACTTCAAATCAACTACACCTATTTTACTAAAACATTCTTGGAAGTCTAGTATGAAATTCCTTAGTGACACATTCCCATCAGTTTTAACGGGGTAAATAATGTTAATAAAGTCCCCTAATAACATCCATAGGTCTTTGGTTAGCCTGTGTATATCATTTAGTTTATCCCATAAAAGATTTCTTTGGAAAGAGAAGTTAGACCTATACATAAAGGTGACTGTGACCTTAGTACCTTTACGAAGGAGAATTACCTACAAATGCATAAATTGATCCAAGGAACAATTAAATTGGGCCTTAATTTTCTTAATGTTAAAGTCTATTATTATGATGCCAAAATGATGGTGATGATGGTTTGAAAAAATGTTCCTATCGTTACCTAAAAACCTTTACTTTAAGAACTTCTCTTATTTCAATTAAGTCTCTAGGATGCCTATTAAATCAAGCTTCTTATTAAGGAAATTTTTTTGAGCATTTGTTACTTAGAGGGATTGTTAATCCCTTCTGCATTCTATGAAATTATTATCACAGAAGGGGGGTTTTGAGTTTAGGTCCTTTTGACCTATTCTACCTACTTGATTTCCTCCTATTGTCAATCTGAAACTCCTCACCTTGATGACTATCTGGATTGGAAAGAGTAAGCACTACTGGATCATTTTCATACATTTTATCCTTATCTTTGCATGGAATTAGTAGAGGGTTTATTGAGTTGCTCTTATCCTTTCCCACGTGAGAATTTTATTTACTTGAGAATGGTGAGTTATTATGACTCTTATAATTAATAGATGAATCCACTTCCAGTTCCTTTCAAGCTAGATGAGACTTTAAGGTAGTATATGCCCTAATCTTTGAAGGTTATATTAGCCAACTACTCTCTATAATACTAGGATCATTGATTATAAATGTACCTATCTTAGTATTTTTCTAAGAAATCTCCCTTAACAAAATATCATCCCCATTGGTTTCCATTTTACCTAGGTCTCTCAAGGAAGGTTTCCATTAGTAAACCACCATAACTGTATCCTCAAAATGATTGCCATCCTCTTTAAGTCTCAGAATGGGGATGGCTTTAGGAAGATCCTTCCCAACTTCTACTTATTAGTTTGCCTATAAAAGTGGCACATATGCTAAAATCTCTCGTGGATTAATACTCTAAGGGAACTTCATGCCAGTTAATCCAAATAGGGATACTGTTTTATTTCAAGTTTTCTAAGTAAATCCAAGGCCTCCAGGATTGAAGAGAGTGTTATTTTGAATATGTTAGGGAATTGAGCTTAGGATATTTTTATCTTATAGGCTAGAGTTAAACTTGAAGAGTAATATATTATCCTTTAAAAGGAGCACTTCATTGAAACCACTACTTTTCTAGTCATTCATTGCTCATAGCCTGATGATAGGCTACATTTTAATATTTATTGCAACCATAAGATGACCCTTTATGGTTTCAGGGGGAGAATACTCCAATTAATCCTTATTGGTTTCCTCCACCACCTGTTTCCAATTAAGGTGAGAGTTGACAATCGAGGGTGCAACCACTATTGAAGGACTATTGGTAGAAGGACGACTTACAATCGTTTGGGGATAGGGAGGAAGGTAAGGGTGGAAAGGACAAATCATCTAAATGGTTAAGGTTAAGGGCACAAAGGTTACAGGCCATTTGTAGGTTTGGGTAAGGGCTACATTGGTAGGGAGATAGCTTCGAAAATTAGTTTCTATAAATGATAAAGAGGATCAAGGATAGGAATAAACTTACATTTAAAAGACATTAAAGCCTCTAGGTTGAAACAAACCTAAATCTCGATGGAGTTAGTTTTAATGTGAAACTATGGATGGATGTTTATGGAGAAAAGTTGAGGATAGAGGTATAAAATCAAAGCAGACAAGAAGCTTGATAAAGAGGAAGAAAGGAAGGTGAAGAGGGAGGGTAAACAGACAGGGTGGTGATTATAAAACTTGGCCAAGGTGATGGGAGGAGTTAAAAAGAAGCCTCACCATCTCACTTATCTTATTTCAACCTTGATTATTATGGTCTTTTTTGTACTCATCAAACATTAAAGTCTAATTTAAATTTTCAGTAAAATGTTAAAAGAAAAAATATACCTTATTTCTATGATACATTTAACTCCACATTTACATTAATATTAATAAACCTAAATATTAAGATAAATTCGTAAAAACAAATTCAAATGTTGTGTAATTTTATAATAAAATACTTTAAATATGAGACTAAGTTTATTTAAACATTAGGGTATAACATAAATTTTGACTCAAACATTTAAGGGAAAAATGTATCTTCATTATATCCTATAGTTAACTCCACATTTGCATCAATATTAATAAGGCTAAATATTAAGAAAAATTCATAAACATATTCAAATGTTATGTAATTTTATAACAAAAATCTAAATATGGTATTAATTTTATTTAAATATTATTAAATTTAACTATTAATAATATTATAGTTAAATATGGTATTAACTAAATGTTTACTTTTTATAAATTTTGATATGTAATATTATAAAATAAAATTTCAGATAAATTTATTAAATTCTTAAAAAATTACCATATTAATAATACAAAGGATGTTGCCAAAATTAATGGTGCCCTAGAATTCATCTAACTCAAATTAGCCACTTCTCATCATCTTGTTCAACCTAATAACCATAAAATAATAAATAAATAGATGAAGAATCTAGATAATCTTGATTTGCTTTTGTCATTTAATCAAATTAGGGTAATTTCCTTGTTTCTTCTCTCTTAAAATAGCTTCCCAACGTTTCTCCAAGGTCTTGTTCTTCTCTCTGGTGACTAACCTTAATTCTAAAAATAATGCAAAAATCTCCCTAACTTAGAGTTTTCACATCAACTTGTACTCAACTTTAGTAGACATAGTCTAGGACGTGACTGTATTTCTCACCACTTCTCATATAGGGAGTTATATAGGCATAGATGTGTTTAGGGATGGCAATTTTTAGCCCATGGGCCTAAATTTAGTTGTTTTTAATGGGCCGACTCATGGGCCAGGCCTAGGCCCGGGCAAACTCGAGGTCCAATTGTTTTAAGCAAAACAACACCATTTTACTTAGAAGAGTTGGACTTCGGGTAAACTTGGTTCTGGGCAACCCAGATCCTAATTTAATTAAAAAATAAATTATTCTACATTTTTAATTTAAAAAAATTATTTGAAAAATTTGACGGGGGTTGGCCCATGGGCTAGCCCATTGCCATCCCTAGATGTGTTCGTATTTTCAGTTATGTTTTAGACTATTTTTTTGCCCATGGAAACAAATTTTGATATGCTCGTGCCCCAAATTGTGTTTTACAATATTTTTAAACTTTTGTTAATAACAAAAATAATGACAAAAGCTTGACTATATTCATGACGATATTTTACAATATTTCTATCTAGACTATATTTTTTCCACAATTAAGATTTCTTCTTAGTTTTTCTTGTAAAACTCTTCAATTGTTAACAAAGTTCATTTCCAAGGAAACGTCTTCAATAATTATTTAAAATATAAAACTTCAGTTAAACTAAAGTAATTTATATGAAAAACATAGAAAAATCTTAGTAAAATATGTGTACCTTTTACATGCATTATCAAACTTCCTTTTATTTGAAAGCATATATTTCATTATCTTCACATAACTTGGAATTTGCTTAAAGGAATACTAATAATGGTTCTTGAATATGTTAAGGAATTTAGAAAATTACTATTTTTTTGCATTGAGAAAAGGGAACTTTAGGATGAGGAGCTTGTGGTTAATATAACTTCTTATTTGTAACATCCTCTTTGATATCATTCTTTTTCTCTTTTGGAGAAGAAGCCTTTTCTTCAGCCTTGTCAAAAATTTTAACTCTCGTAGGTATTTCTAATTTTTCTACCACTTATTAGAGTGATTGTTTTGAATGTTTATTAATACTTATTCTACCACTTATTAGAGTGATTGTTTTGAATGTTTATTACTCCTCATAAGTATTAGGTAAATTTCCTTATTAACTTTCAAAAAACATGTTGGCCATTTCATTAATTTCCACTTATAAGCTTTTGATATGTGCCAATTGATGATTTTGAAATTTAGTTATGGTCTTATTCATAAACTGAGTGGATTAAGCCATTATACCTTCTATATTCACCTCTTCCCTTGTGGTGGATTGGTTTTTTTAGGCTACAATATACTGTGAAAAGTTTTGATGATTACATTGATGGAAATCAAGCATTTACTCAAGCTATGCAGATTTCAAAACACATTTGCCATGAAAAAGGGCTTAGACAGATTGTTAATAGTTCAAGTAGAGCATCAAAAGAAGCTAGAGATCCAACTAAGAACATTGGAGAATTATTGATAATGAGTAGAGTAAAGAAGGCCAAAGAAGCTCTTAATGATCGCTTTTGCTACTTCAAGAGACTGAAATTAAACCAATGATATTGATTCAAGCGAAAGACTAAGCTTTGAAAAAGAGTTGCAACATATAATAAACACTAGACTTAGGGAGGATCATAAGTAAATTGGCATTGAAGTCGAACTTATAACCATCACGAAACTCACATTTGTTACATGTACTAAAAGTTGTAGAACAAAACCGATGCTGGTGTGTTTCCAGGACAGGTACTAGACACATTTTAATTATTAAGGATTTTGTTATTTGAAGAAATTCTCTCTTTTTAGGAATCTAGTGTTAGGTTTTTGTACCTATAAGAGTCTTTCTTACCATTATCATTAATCAAACAAAAAACTTCAGAAAATTTTTCTTTAATTTTTTAGAAAAGCTCTTATTTTATGTTTCTTAAAAACTTGTTAGTAGTGATTAAAATTTTAGAATCTTTTTCTTTTTTGAGTGTGGTGATTCATATTATTATTCATACTTTTGTACTCGCTATAACCTATATTTTTTTAATTTTTGATCTCAACTACAAAATATATATATCAAATAGCTTATGGAATTTCTCAAAAATCATAAAATTTCCAAATTTAAAGTATTAAATTAATAGATATAAAATCCTTTTATGGGATGATAAAGTCCAGTTTCATTGCATCAAAAACTTTCAGTTTCATTGCACCAATGTCCCTATATTCTGTGAACATATTGTTTGTAAAGGACCTGATCCGCGCCACAATAGGAGGGATTTGTTAAATTTACATGAACCAATAAATCAAATGTTGATTCTTTAAGAGAATAGCTAAATACTATATATGAACGCTAATTCAGAGAAGACTTTTCCTTACATAGTCTGTACTGTACGTGAACTACATTTAAATGACTATATAATACAGTAACTACTGACTGAATTTTATTACTGAATCAGGTCTCAAAAGCTGGCTGGCTTCTTCCGGTCTTTCTATACAAGAGATAGGGGTGTCATCAGTGCATGGCCCGTTTATTGACATGCTATGGGTTTGACTGGGGTTCTGCCAGAAATTATTTCTTATAGTCCTGTATTTTGTATTAATGGCTAAGAAACCAGGATCAGAAAGCAAGTCCTGAACAGCCGTTCGACCTTCAAGCATGCTCACAACTTGAGACATTGTAGGTCGAAGAGTTGGTGATGCATTAGTGCACAAGAGAGCTACGTTTAGCATCACCATGGCCTCCTCTGATGAATATTCAGACCCCAACTGTGGATCAACCAAGTCCAGCAGACTTCCTCTCTCCTGTAGAACATAGGCCTGCAGATTTTCCAAAATCATATCAACAAGGATGCTACTACATACTCTGTAAATTCCTCATCTGCATATAATCTTACCCAGTCAAGCAGGTACACAAATTCCTCCTTTGGCTTGTAGTTTGCATTGCTTTTGCCGCTAACAATTTCCAATGCAACAACTCCAAAGCTATAAACGTCTGCCTTGTTGGTTAAGTAACCTCGCATTGCATACTCTGGAGCCATATAACCGCTGCAAAGTCAGAAGTCACAATGAGTTAACAAATAGTGAAGGGAACCATCGCTTGATATAATAGGCAATGACATGGCCGAGCTGGATTTCTTAATGTTCTTGTCGAGTATTTGACAAGATGGAGTAAAATGAAATGCATGTAATGCTAAAGGGTTTACATAGTTCCAGCAACCCGAGTGCTAATGTGAGTATTGTCATCTTCATTGAGCTTGGCCAAACCAAAGTCAGATATCTTGGCATTCAGATCCTTGTCAAGCAATACATTGCTTGTCTTGATATCTCTGTGCACAACTTTTATTCTGGACTCTTCGTGGAGGTAGGCCAAACCTCTAGCTACCCCTAGGCAAATTTTTTGTCTAGTGGGCCAGTCTAATTTTATCCTGCAGATTGCATCTCTTCCTGAAAAATAGTAGAAAAGGACAAGCCATTAGTAGACCAGTAGCTTGAAGATTGATGCCTATGATTTTTTATGCCTATGATTTTTGATGGATGGAAGTGCTTAACTCACCAAAAAGAGCACGTGATAGGCAATTGTTTTCCATGTACTCGTATATAAGCATCAATTGGTTTCCATCAACACAGCATCCATACAATTTCACAAGATTTGGATGTTTTAAGGCAGATATCATGCCTATTTCATTTACAAACTCACGGTTTCCTTGCTTCGATTTGGAAGACAGTTGCTTTACTGCAATTACTGTGCCATCTGATAGTAGGCCCTGCACTTGTTAATGGAACATTTCATATTTCCTAATTAAAACATCGTAATGCAAGGATGGTCAGTAAAAGAGAATTTTAAGTTGAAGTGATAATTAGAACATTATAATTCTAGGATGGGTATACATAATGACTAAAGTGACACAAATTCAGTCTACAATTATACCCCTTTGTCAATGTTCTCTTGAAACCACCGAATCCTATGTCTAGCTAACTAGCTTTCGGTACTATAAGTTCAGAAAGAACATTGAGACATCAACCTTTAAAGTTCCCAACAATCGTTTTTCCAAAGGTTTGTGAAGCCTTGAGACATTGGTTGGTATATGGAGTTTGTATTTAAACAGTAAAGTCTATATTTTCTGGCGTTCAATGCAGTTTGCGATGCTAGTTAAACACAAAAGAGTTGAAGTAGTTTGTTAATGCTTACTGTATGCAATAATGTCTTTTCCCTTTTCGTAACACACAAATTAGAGAGTCTCGGTCAAGAAAAACGAGGGTAATGAAAGCAAACGTCAAATTACCTTGTAAACTGTGCCAAAACCACCTTCACCAATTTTGTTTGCAGCATCAAAGTTCTTGGTGGCAGCTTTTATTTGTCTTAGTGTGAATAGTCCTGTTTGTAGCTCTAAGCTTCTCAACTCTGGCAGAAAGCATTTTGATAAGTTCGGTGAAAATACTGGAGCCTTAGCCATATGAGTTTCTTGAATAACGATAACGATATGAATACAAATAGGCAATTGTAGATAGTTGATCACCTATATCAAATCAAAAGGCAATGTGTAATACTAAATGTCACACAATTGACCATCATGGACACTCGAATGATTTTGCTAATTTGTACTTATCTAATATGAAGCCAACTTACTAGGTCACTTCATTAATGTTCGTTTTGTTAACGAGAACGTCGATAAAATCTTTTCAATAACAACACATTACTTCCCCTTTTTCCTCTCCTATTCTCAATACCTTTATCCTCAGAGACTCTGTTTCCCAACCAGCCTTTTCTCCATATAACAGCCAGCATCAGAACGACAAGCAGTACTCCTACTCCTACTGCTGCAGCTACTATGATGGCATTCTTTTTCCCATTGGCAGAAGGCGGAACGAAATCTAGGCAAGAAGAGGAGTTCATTATGATTAATACGTATCTTATAGTGGCAGCCAAAAGTGAATAAATCATTTTCTTATATGAAATAATGATTGTGTCAAGCTGAAAAGAGTTTACAGGTGAAGATGAGATTTGAATTCTACTTACTCGGATCCACACATATAGCTGATATGAGTGGACCATATGTTCCTCTAACTGGTATGCCTGTTGTTCCTCTGCCAGCCCAGTAAAAGTGGATCTTCATGGTGTGGCTTGTTACTGCTGTTGTAAATGCTTTTGTGATTGGCCTACCAGCTCCACCAGCCTCGCGTTCAATGTCAAAATCTTTCATAACTAATTTTCCCTATGTCCACACAACACAAGCAGCTGGAGAATGAACATCCCAGGGCCAGAGAACAAACATTTCCAATCTTCAAACAGACTTCAGTTACCTGGATATAAACGTCAAACACACGTTTCCCAAGACTACTAAATGTATTGTCCTTTGTGAAAACAATCTCTGCGAAGTGTAGTTTGACTGTGTAATTCCCATTCATTAGGCAAAGTCCATAATATGTGAGGGAGAGAGGAGAACCACGCGCTGTAGTGTAGAGAAGTGCATTGGTAGCAGACACGTTGGATATGACAGAGGTATTGGTCTGAATGTAGACATCTGAATCAATATCATTATCCATGAAGTTTCCGGTGCTGCTAAATGCCCAACCCTGACCCGAGTAATACATAGAAGCACCTTTTCGTTCTACGTCAGCCTCGTACACTGTGTTAGCTACATTCACCTGCTCACCACCACAATTGATGTGCACGGAGTAATAAACTGCAAACAAAGACTTATAACATGAATTATATATACCAGATTATTTTCTCTTAACATCTAAAAGATGCATTTATCTTCTTTTCTTAGTCGTCCAAATACAACTTGGAAGTCTCCTCATTCCATAAATCACTCAACACTTTCATGAAGAGCTACAAATTGATTACCCTAAGCCCAGATGGCTTACTTACGTTGATTACCAGAAGCAAGGCAGGGAAAACCTTTCTCAAGGCACGGTTGTGCTCTTTTTCTGCAACACGATGAAGAAAAGAAATACCAAATATTATATCTAGATTTTGCATGAGAGAAGAAGGAATGATACATTCCTCTAGAAAGTGGATAAGCAAGGTTCAAGATCCTTACAATTTACTTCTTGATGCGGAATAGCTCTCCACCAAGTTCCTGAAGGAGTCAATAAAGTGAGGTGTCTTAATATCGTTAGTCTTGTAACAATAATAATGATAAATAATAAATTACACTCACACACTCCCTCGTGGACATTCTATTGAACTTGAGCTTTCCCAGGTGAAGTTATTATATGCTAGATCCCTGGAGACAGAGAACAAAGGAAGCATCTATCAATCACTATACATAGAATAGCCGCAGTCGAAGCAACAACACTTAAGACGTACACATTCTTGTTTCTTTCTAAGATCCATTCAGGCACAGACCCAGTAAGTTTGTTTCCTGTGAAATACCTACAATTATAGGTAAAAGGAACATGTTATGATAGGGAGTAGGCAGCAAAGACTTGTACAAAAGCTTTTAGAGCGTCAACTTACATGAAATCAACTTTTGAGAGTTGGAAAAATGATGATGGAATTGTTCCTGTCATGGTATTGAAGCTGAGATCTCTGCATTAAATATTGAAAATTATTTATATGGAATGATATCAACTTTCAAATCTCTTCAAAAGTTTTAACATGGAAAGCAATTAAGGTGGACTGTAAAATGTAAATAAATAAACATGAGCAACTAGAAAAACTATACACCTTTTGATCCAGTACCCTTACTACCTAAAATTTTGTACTGACTTTTTTGTAATCATTAAGTTATCACACAAACTTTCTCAAGCATAGGTCTTCCAAAAGAAAATACAATACGTAAATGTGAAGCATTCTTGAAAGATCATGACATTGTGCAACATTCAAGTGAATCCATTTCCCGTCCATGTATTTTTACATTGGCAGGACCCTCGAGATCATCACTGTTCACTGGGACTTGTTTTAACCTTTTCAGAAAACTACTTACAAAGTTTTTAGTTTCTTCATATGGCCAATGTAATCTGGCACTGGTCCGTATATCAAGCAATTCCTTAGCACCCTGCACATTACGGTCCATCTCAAGTACTTACAAACAACAGGAGAGTAAAAACAGAAGACAAGACAATGTAAAAAGTTTTTGACTCACAATGCCTTCATTGATTCCATGTTATTCAATGGTGGGAAAGGGGATCCTCTACCTTTTAGGTCACTAATCCTCCTAAAACTCAATAAAATGCTTTCAGTGAATTAAAAGAAGTGTAGAAAATGTAAAGAAAAAGAAGACACTGCAAGCGTACAGGTCACTTAAGCTTGTCAAGGCAGATATGCTGGAAGGTATTGGCCCCTGAAGAGAGGAACCTTGTATGTGCCTGTATAAAAAGCAAAAGAGTTGGAAATTGTTAATTCTGCCAGAAATATAGATGGGAATAAGATCTGCATGCTGTAAACTCACAGTTTCTGGATGTTTTTCCATTGACTGATAAAACCAGGTATCTTGCCTGAAAAATTGTTGTCACTGATCCTCCTAAAAGGTGTCAAAGAAATAAGATTCGATAAGCCATTTTAGAAAGTATTGTTAATTTGGTACATTGCTGTTACTTACCTTGTCATCGATCATCCATGTTTTAGACACATTGGGTTGTCAAATATATATCAACTTTTGTTTTGTACTACCATATATATATCATGAACCTATTAAAAAAATTATCTATCTTATTATAAACTTGTTAACCATAGAACTTAAATGTGTTTAACTAAATTTTAACGTCACGATTGGAATGTTTTTTTTTTCAAAATTTGGACATATTTTTTTATTTTTAGGTTTTTTAAAGGTGGATTAGAATATTATTAACATTTTTCCAAATTTTAAGTACTTTATCATTTTAGATAAATAATAGTTAAATTCTCTCAAGATCTACATAAGTATTATAAATCGTGATATCTAATATTACAAAACGAAAATTTAGATATATTTGATATTTTACTCATAAATCAAAATATTTGACGTAATTTATCCTCTTCGTTATTAAAATATCTATGAGGTGTTTTTAAATTTGGAAAAATATTTTATTTTATTTTGAACTAATTATAAATAAATATAAAATCTATATTAATCATAATTCTTTTTTGTTTTCATAGCGTGAAGAGCTCTTAAGTCTTAACACTATTTAAGTTCTGAAAGAATAAGAAAAAGAAAGATTTTGTTATTTTTTAATTATTTTAATGAAAAGGAAAATTTGAAATTATTAAATCACCTATGAAAACATTAAATAATAAAACCATATTATGACAAAAGATGACTTTTATAATTTCATAAATTATGAAAAGAGGAAGCAATTAAAATAAAAAATATGAACCACACGTTTAAACAAATAAATTTTTACTGAATCTAAAAAATATATAAATTAAAATCAGCAATGTTTTAATGATAATTGAGATTCTGAGAGGCAGAACCGTGGATTGAAATTGTATGTGGAGCATGCACGTGCTTAAGACTTAAAAGAACAAAAAAGAGGGGAAAAAAACAAAAACTATGTACTCACAAATCTGTTAAGTTGACCAAGTTAGCAAGTTGTGCAGGTAATCTTCTCGTGAAAGCATTTGAAGAGAGAACACTGACAGGAGACGGTAAAAGCATAGGTAGTGAATCAGACATACGTCCTGACCTGGTTTAACAATAAGCACAAGAAAGAAGAAAGCAAATTACAGTTTCTGTAAATTGAACAATTTCCCAATTTCTGGCGGGATGGCTCCTGAAAACAGATTTCCTTCAATGCTCCTGTAGGTCCAAAATTTCTTAGAATACTTTGTGTGTTATGTGACTGTAAAGATATACAGTTTGGGATAAGGTAGAGAAACATACAGGTTTTTGAGGGTGGTGATGTTGGTGAGGACAATGGGGAATGGCCCAGAGAGTCGATTTCCCATAAAATACCTAAATATATAAATTATTATTAAAAAAATATTTAATAGAAAAGATGCAAAATAGTAGCTAGCAATTGATGATCACATACAGCTCCTCTAGTTTCATGGTAGCCCATTCAGAAGGTATAGAACCGGTGAGGCAATTACGAGTCAGATCCCTGTTAGTGTTTCCAAAATATCAGTACTAAATACTAATACAGACATATAGGTAGATAATTACAAGCTTACAGAATTTTGAGGTATCGAAGCTTGGAGAACTCTGGTGGGACGACTCCTGATAGATTCTGAGCCTTTAACTCTCTGCAATTAAAGCAGTTTTAGTACTAAATAACTGAACACCAAGTGAAATACATTCATTTTGGCCTAAGCACAAGCACGTGGAATATATTTAGTACTAGATATTCTTAACAATCATGAACCTTAGCTACGTATCTCTTTTTTGGTTACAGAGAGTGAGCCTCAGCCACTCTTGCTCCAAGTCCAATGCACCACCCATGACCCACCCACTGTCCACTCACCGACATGTCATCCCCCAATATGTTATAATATTTAAGATTAAATCACAATAGCGAGTGCATTTGAGGGTGTGCTACAGCTGCAATGTCGTCCACTACTATATGAAGAAAAAGCTGTTGCTTTTGACTTTTCAAGGTCCCAAAAGTTCTACCCAGTTAAACTGCGAAGAAGTTAACGTGCAACGTACATTGAAACGACGTGGCAAGGGTATGAAGAGGAGGAGAAGGAGGAAGAGGAGTTGACAGTGATTAAGGAGGAGTTGAGAGCGGTTAAGGAGGAGCTGCAATCGCAAGTGACTCTGCTTTCAAACCCTCTTCTGCTCTCTACGATGTTCCAGTTGCTTCCTTCTCCTTCATCTCCACCACCGCATGGATCTTTTCCAAAATCCCAGTCTTTCTTTCCCAGTTTTTTCCCTATCTCTCTTAATGCTTTCACTGCACTCAACGCCAATTATAGATTAAGATTCTCATTTTAACTTATCTGACACGTACATAACATACATGTGTGTGCTTATACATATGCGTGTTGGATACCTTCTAGAGGGTGGAGCTTATTGTTTGGTGGAGATGATGATGAAATGAGGTTGGCCGCAAATGTTAATGACGCAAACGATGTGAAGAAGAGGATGAGCTGCAGAAGGGTGTTGCAGTTGGGAATTGCCATGTGTGCCTTGTGATCCACTGCTACTCTTTTCAGATCTCAGATGCAATCTATATAAATGCATGAGCAAAGTGAGTGATCCACTGCTAATCTACGTACAAAGCCAGAGAAAGATAGATGATAAGAACAGTCTAGAGATAGAATCTTATTAAATTAAATGATATTTTGTGGAGTGTGGACTGATCAGATTGCTGCTTTCTTCCCTTTTATTACATTAAACAACACTCCTGTCTATTGAAATGGACCCATACTTTGACACTGCCACCACGAGCGTCTTATTTTTACTGGTACAATATTCCTTCATTATTCTTTCCCTATAAATTAAGTACAAGACCTTTTAGTAGCGTTGAGGTTATTAATGAAACGATTTGTAATCGTTTTCCTTAAACTTGTACTTAATTTATTAATAAAATAGGCATTTTAATTTAATATTAAATAAATTATTTAACGGATTAATTTTAAAAAGTGACAAATTTTATTTAGTTGATGTTTATAAAATAATTATTTTTTGAATTAGACACGAGTGCACGACCTACGACCAAGAGGCAGGGGGAATATATAATATTATTGGCACGAGAAACAAATAATAGGTCTTATGAAAAGCGCGTCCAGAACCTGGACTATTATTACATTGACCTTTTGACCTGCAAGTTTATGTACGCCACGCCCTGGTACAGAGCGTGAGAGCTTTGGTTATTATTCATCAGTCAACCGCTGCTCCGTCAACAAGTATGAGCTGCTCATATCTTTTCAGTTTACAGTAGAATTATTATTCCCCTGCTCCTACTCCTACAGGCCTACCGGATTAAATTTTAATACGTTAATGATACGGTCAATATCAAATATTATTTTGAGTAATTTTTAAATTTATAATATAATTTTTATTTTTTAAAATTATAAAATATTTTATTATTATATTGTACAGTTGTACTGTATATTTTTAACTTGTTTCTAAAAATCAAAATAATAAATAATAATCACAATTAATATGAAATAACAATAATTTTTAGATATTTCACAGATAAATAATAACTACAATTTATATAAAAAAGACAATCATTATCATATAAATATAAAATTAAAAACAATATAAAGTATTTAAAATATTACAATTTCAATTTTCATTATATATATAAATAATAATTACATCAAAACATCCAATAAAAAGAATAATAAATATCCTTAATTCTCAAATTATTATAATTTACAACAAGAGTTCATAATAAGGAAACAACCAAGTAGAATTGAAACATGAAATAAAAACATATATTATTTAATTTATTATCAATTAAATATATTATATATTTGATTAATTAATTATTTATTACTAAAATTATAAATATCTTAATTTAATTAATTTATAAAATTAATTTATAATTATTAATAAATATAAATGAATAACATTTTTATGCAATTGAATTATTAAACTGCTTAACAGGTCAATTCTTTAGATAATTCTTAACACCAAAATTTATTTAATTGTCACATACTTATAAAAAATTTAAAATATATGTACATATATAATAATTATATATCATATTTTCAGGTCCTTATAAATGGGAAGTCATCTTATTTCTTAACTATTAAATAAAAAATTACATTCTTGCAATTTAAATTTTAAACCTCCTAATTGACTAAATTAATTAATCAAGTCAAAAGACTTGGCAAATTGGTTTTGTTCTTCAAATTTCAATATAAATATATGTTAGAGGTGCAAATTAAACTTTTGATTATATTAATTAATCAGTTTAATTACTTTATCTTTATATGTTATTTAACTTTTCAAATGTCTTTAAATTTTTATTTATTTCTTGATTCTTTTAAATTTTGTATTACTAATATCACTATAAAAAGAATTATTACTAGGAACTTTTTGTATCATCAAGCTATAAGTTGTAACCTCCTTTATTAAAAGAATCTCATCATTTTTTTTATATTGATAGAAACATTTGATGGCATGAGGACAAACTAAAATATAATGATTTATTTTCAAGCTTTTTCCTATGCCAAAGTAATATGGATCGCAAAAGACTTTCTCTTAATACATGCATGCTAATGGAAATAATCAAGTTTTAATTTGATGTCTAATTGATTCAAATTAAAACTCTTTAGCTTATAAGATCAAGAGAATTCATGCTAAATATGTGAATTAAGAATCAATATCACTAATCTTGTCCCGAAAAATTTGATAAACTTTCTATTATCACTTATCTCTTCCCTTTTGTCAATATAAATTGGGTAGAGTACAAAAAAAAACTAAATCTAACTTCTAAAGTGATGGAATTTAATTCATAATGTGATTTAAATGCTTTAACTTAAAAGCAAGCATATGTATAAAGTGCTCTTCAAGGTATGCATAAATGTGAGTCATGACATAAGTAATATTCACTAATTATATGTTTCAATCTCAATCTCAATCTAAAATTCATCTTTCTTCTCCTAGGTGCATATATATAAGAACAAACTTTTACCTCTTTTTATACACCACTAACACTTTAATATGAAGGATGATCCTTCCAAAAGTTCCATTCTTTTAGAAGCTCTTCCTTTTTTTTCCTCCCCATTTAGTTTACCAGCGTTATTGCTTAATTTATGTAAGGACTCTTGGTAATTTTTCTTTCTTCAATAAGGTTCAAAATTTCAATTATTTAATGATACCAAAATTTTTTTCCTCATTTGATACTTTTGTTATCTTCCTTATTCATCTATCCTTTTTCTTATCACAAGTAAACTTTCATATCATTTATTGTGCTTTCTTTATAGCTTACATCATGAAAGAGTCAATTTATTTAAAATCTATACATAGACTTGGATCCTTGACAATTAGTCCTTGATCATTTTTAACCTACTATTTTGATAATTTTTTCTTTAGAAAGCAAGTTCTATTAATATGACTATAACCACCAAAAAAGAAGCACCTTATTATAAAATGATTTGATAATCATAAACCATATGATTCAAACTTATAAGGATATTACATGTACACATTTCCAAGCTTTATTTGGTTTAGGGTAATAAGGTTGTCTCCTTGTCTAATAATAAGGTCTAGCATATGTCATGATGTTTTGATAAAAGAGAGGCCTATAATAATTCTGAAAAATTGTCACACTTCTTTATTTATATCTAAAATAATGGGGAACTTCTAACATTCTTTTTTGTTGATGTTGGGGCTATATTATGCCTATATTATTTTACGCCTTAATTTTGTGTCATCGTGTAATAGTGATACATATTCTTTTCTTAACGCACATTATTTCCTTTTCTACTTTGCATTCTTCACTCTTTAAACCACTGGTGTCATCTTATACATATTTAAATATTTTTTTCTTTTGGTCCTTCTTATCTTTTTATCATTGCTTTTTTGCTCTTTACAATCTATAAGAAGAGGACATTGGTACTTGATATTTTCCGATTTCATACACATATAGTAGTTCATGTTATCTTTTCTTTTGAGCTCATTCTTACCTTCTTTAAAATCTCTTATTCTTAAGATGTTTTCTTTAAATTTCATGTCATTCTCATCATTGTCACAACATGAGGTTTCCACTTCTTTTATTCTTAGAGACCTTAGAAGCCATACCTTTTTCTTGTTAGAATCACTTCCTTGATTTACATTTCTTCTAGCTATATCTCATACGTAAGGAGTGATCCAATATACTCTTCCAACTATCTATTCAAGTCTTTTACTTCATGATGTGATGTCTATATCCAATAAAAATTATACTAAAGGTTACTCTGTGAATGCACCTATCAATCTTATAATATAAATTAAGTGAATATGAGTGTTAGTCCTATGAGAACTATAAGTACTAGTATTAGGCAACTTTTTATTACTCTTAAAATCTCTAAACACTCATATTACTCATGCAAGAAGGGCTTATGAATTTGTAATCAAATGTGAGATTAATCCATATTCATCTTTGTATTCCATTTTGAGAGAATTTTCTCTCTAAACATTGCTCTTGTGAATAGCCCACCATCCTAATTAGTATTACAACTTAGTTTCCTAATTTATGGTAGTCATAAGAATTGGATATGATATAATTCTCCATAGTCTCCAACTATAGTCTTGAAAATCTCTAGATACTTTAGTTCAACTTCATGTTTCATAAAAGGAGCAAATTCATCTTTCTTATTTTGTCAATAATTTTATACAAATTTTAAGATATTTTTTTACTAGATCTTTTAACTCCTTTTCTTAATGAGCTGAACTTAAATTAGTAGTATACAACGTACTTGAATTGATTACAATATTTTTACCTATAAAACCAATGTTATGAATACAATAATAGTACCAGTATTAAATGTAGTTTTGAAAATGTATTGTACTAGTACCTATCAATATCAGGTACCATTTTGAGTAATTTTTTAAATTTATAAAGTAGTCCTAAATTTTTTTAAATTACAAAATATCCCCTTAATATATTTTACTATTGACATAGCACGTAATAACACTAATCAAAATAAGTAGAACTACAACTATAGTAATGGTGAGTTTAGATCGATCCTATAGAGAGTGTGTGTAAAGCTTTTGAAATGAAATCAATCGATGTTTAGGTTAATTGGGGGGGGGGGGGGTCAAATAAGAACATAAA
>JANIIA010000010.1:361058-385386 GCA_027478495.1 Erythroxylum alaternifolium | reverse complement strand
AAGAGGAAGAATTTGGTTGTAAAAATTACTGTGGTTTATAATTTCTGCTTTATTATTCAAATTCATATGATGCCATGTGGAGTATTGTAGTGATCACACGTAGCACTCCCTGATCATAGGATATGTATCGGAATGACCTACGGGTGTCCCGGTGCGTACCCTACGGTGAGGGGGCGTTACAGACCCACTATGAGATTATCATATGGATGATCTATCGAATGTCAATGATTAATCTCATCATAGCAATGGTGCAAAATATCCTTAGCCTTGAGGTACTCAAGGATAGCTTGGATACTAATCCTATTTTTTGACATCATTCATTGTTACTTCATGATGAGGTCGCTCTTAGGGAGGTGATTGGGTACAACTATTGGTGGTAGCCAATAAAGGATTCATCACTCCTGATAGAAGGAGATGATACCCATAGCCTCTTATCGAGGTCATTACTCGGGAGTCTTTGGCCAAGGCAGTTATATGTCATGAAGAGAGTCTTCAATGACACATAAGAGTAATGAGATCCTAGGAAAAGAACTAACATTACTTGGACTAGATGTGATGTAGTCAGTTTAGTGGTTGATAAATAGCCCATACTCTGAACCAAGTGGGATATGGTATGGTGAAAGGATGAATTGCAAGGTAATTGTCTATGGAAAGGTTCATAAGTTGGACAATTAACTATCGAAGAGTTCGTGTGTTAATCCACTTATATTCTGACAAATTGACATCATGAAACCCTTCATGATTTGATTGAATTAAGAGCTAATTCAAGTGCTTAAAATAACCGAGAACCTAAGGGCACACACATAAAAGATCGAATAAAAAATATAGTGTGTATGGCCAAATTTAAGTAGGCCATAATCACGGCTGAAGGCGAGCTTATTTTTTAAGAAGGTTATGATCATGACAGAGGGCATGAATGAGTACATAAGTGAGTTCTTCACTTATGTACACAAGGTTTTACCACTTCTTACACACTCAAGTGAGAGCATAAGGGCTCTAGAAGAGTTCTAGGTGAGAGAGAGGTGTTAAGAACCTTGTTCTCGTAATTTATGCAATTGTTGCATGAATCAATGTGCACATAACAAGATTCTTGATTTATATTCCATTATTTTGGGCATATACTAGAACTCATCTAGTTTAGTGCTCAAATCACCTTTATACATTGTTTCTTCATTTTCTTTGCATGTTATTGGTTGATCAAGGAAGCGTTTGATGTTTGGAACAACCTAAACAAGAAGAAGAAGAAAGAAAGGAGGAGAAACAAAAGCTAAATAGTTTGATATTTCATGATCTTATGTATATGTCTATGCATGTATGTATTATTCTATTTTTTCGAGTTGTCATGGTGTCGAAATCTAGATTCTAACACTTCTGTTGCATATGCATGCATGTGATGCATGCAACCATTTCAACAACAAGAAATACAAGTAATAGGGGAAATCAAGAAATGAAATTAGTTTATCGTACAAAGTCGATTATGCGACCTTTTCAGAAAGGGTGCTTCTTTCATTTAGATTCAGTAGATGGAGCTTAAACTGGGTTCCTCACAGTCGTAGGGTACCAAAAAAATGGTGAGAAGATTACATATGAGATGGTAAAGTAAAATTTTAATTACTTAAAATTAAAATTATATTTTTCTTAAAAAATTAAGTTCTAATTAATTATTATTTTTCTTTGTCTTTTCTTTTTCATTTTTTCTGTTTAGAAAGATAAAGATTCCAATGAGTAGCATGATGTTATTAAGGATTGGAAGGTATCGCGACAAAAGCCGAATAGAACTTGATCTGTTCTAAATGGAGAAGAAATAATGGTATAAAAGTTTTGGTGGAAATTATTGAAATTACTTTACTAAATTTTCAAATTCTATCCAAATATGTAGAATAAGCTTCAAGAAGAGGGAGAGAAAAACAAAGAAAATATTTTATCTGCACCTCTACCACTCGTTGAGCATTTCAATTTTGTCCTAGAAAGAGAGGCTAGCTATTCACATGGTTTAGGTGTTAAAGGGATCAGATCTAAGTCCCAAGGAAAAGTCAAATTCTAGCTAAAGCTAAGGTTGTAAAGAAACGTGAAAGTGATTTATTTAGATGATGAAATTACAAGACTTACTGAAATCACAAAAATATAAAATGAAAATATTGAAGCTCAAAATGAGAAGATTCAAGCTTAAGATGCAGCTATTGAGAAGCAAGTCATGGAAATGAAACAAAATTGAGTTGTTTTGCACATTTGGCAAATACTAGAGTAATTCTTAATTTGTTACTCAATGCTTCTGCCTCAATTGAAGATCCATCAAGTGCCACAACATCAAAAACCCCAACTAGTCATGTGAGTTTATAAATTTATAAAATATAAAATAGTGATTATTGCTTCTTATCATTATCATTATATTATTGTAAAATGTTAGTACTAAATTTATAGTTTAATATTTTATAAAATAATTAATTTATTCTATTTTTATTTATTTATTAGGAAACAAATCAATAGTGAACTTCAGTTGGAAAAATAGCTAGGAAATTTACTTTGGAAAGTTTTAACTTAAATTAGTACGTAGTTGTTTGAGATAATTATAATAAATATAATTGTCTTGGATATTAAATTTTCCAATTTTATATATTGGAAATTAGAATTTGTACATTTTGGTGATTTTTATATATACTAATAATTTTTATTTGCTCGTGTGACAATATCTTGGCACTAAAAATTTGTATCATTTTTGTAATTTTTATTTTATGGCCACCAAATCAAAATTTTTTGTTAATTAAGTAATTAAATTGTTAAATTTAATAATATTATTTGTCACAAACACGAAATTAGTGATATATTTATTGTAACTTACAATATTTATTTAGTGACAAAATTATTGTAACATATAACTTTCATACTTTTGAAATCCATTAGACAATATGGTCACTGATGCAAATTTCTTTTACTAGTAATGCAATTTCATTGTTGAACTAATAGTTTTATTTGTGACAATAATAAACACATTAGTGACAATATTTTTTGTAAGAACAAAATTTAATTTTTTTGATAAAATGATGTTGACACTTTTTTCTTGAAATCTTAGTAACCAAGAAGTAATAGACACTGATAAAAAAAGCAAAAGTGAAAAATATGTTAGTGCTAATTTCAATTATTTTAGTGGTGATAATGTTGTTACAACAAAATGAAGTACTGTTATGACTTTATTCGTCACTAATTTATATTTTTTGTGTCGATAAACTTGTCATAGATATGTAAAGTTACTGTGACCATATAGTTTTGTCATGCATTCCATAGTTTTTAATGTCAGCACTTTTGTCACAAAAGTGTTGCATAATTATGACCATTTTTTTAAATTAGTTACTATTTCATCAGTGACGGAGATATTTATGATGAGAGGTGACGATTTTAAAAATTGGACACTATAGTAATAGTAGTGACTAATATTACTATTTTTAGTGACAATTTTTACTTTCACCAAAAACATAATTTCTTGTAGTGATTTCTCAATTTATTTGAATTGCTTTGAAGTTTTTATAATATGATAGTTTGCTATCAAAGTTTCCTAGATATAGACAAGCATACATTTATTCTTTACTCTCTTATGATGCCTAGGATCAAATATTTAGAACTTCCCCGTTCGGAGAGCACAAGTTAGTAATCAACTATGTAAATCGGGCCAATTAGATCATCTTTAGTTTTTGAAGTTTTTACACAAACCTCCATATATTAGATATTTTGTTCGTTTCTTTAATCTTTATTTTATAATATTACCATAATTTATGAAATTATATTATTATAAAATTGGTATTAATGACATAACCTAATAATACTAAATAAAATTCATTATCGTGTACATAAGGCGTCTTCACGATATTTGCACTTGTTTTAGGCGTCTTCACGACATCTACAAACGAATCGTACTATTACTTAAACCTCTTTTTCGTGGATACTTTTCAATACATTTAAAAATTAAACATGTGGTTAGTTTAGTAGCTAGGATAACAATTAAACATAATTACATTTTGTCACTAATTTTAATAAACATATATTTTTTTATAAATTATGATATCTAATGTTACAGAATGATAATTGAAATATGTTAAATATTTTGAATAATTTACCTTTATTTTATTCACTTAATTTACGTAGGCATTTTGAATCTAACGGGTTTCCAGATATTACTAATTTTCAAGCATTTTATGATATTTAACATGATAAATAATGTGATATAAACTTTTTTAAATTATACGGAATAAAATAAAATAAGACAGTAAATGCTTGAAAGTAATAAAAGGGCACAATATATAAAATTGTATTTTTACAAAATAGAATCTCACTCGCACGTCCCACCATTTAGACTTAATTGAGCTCCCCTATACATGCCTATTGGATGCGTAAGCAGTAGTGGGACCGTGCTGGTGGCGATGTATATATTTGTAAGTTCCACAAATCACAAATATTTTGAGTTTCAACAACTTCGTCTGACATCTCTCTCTACCTAATCTCTTGAGTAGATGAGCGACATGAGAGTTTTGGCAGTGCTTCTAGTCCTAGCCGCGCTGGTGATTTCACTGCAACTTCAACGAGTAGAGGGTGCCGGTGCTTGTGACGTCTATGAAGGGAGTTGGGTTAAGGATGATGATCATCATCCTGCCTATGCAACAGACTCTTGCCCATTTATAGAAAAGCAATTTGACTGCTTACACAATGGTCGATCGGATCAAGATTTTCTCAAGTACAGATGGCAGCCTCTTGGATGCAACTTACCAAGGTACTCTTTTTCTTCTTGCTTTCTTGTTTTTTTTTTTTTTTGGGTGATTGAACATATTAGCAGCATAGCAATGTACGTACATATCAGGAAAAGAACAACGAGGGCTAGAGCTGATAATGCCTTTATAAGCGGGGACTCTGCAATTTTCTTTCATTTAAGGGGTTTGCAATCTATATTCGGCTCCCAGTAGACACATATATCTGCATTCTTCATCTTATTGTAAGCTGTAGCAATTAATTATTGCATTAGCAATTCAGCTTGAATCATATTTCACATGCGTTGTGACTATACCGTTCACGTGAAAGAGACAGTACTCCATATAAAACAACCAAATCATTATTCTTCCACACCCCAACAAACAACCAAAAGACAATATGGACCATATACATACATTTCAATTAAAAAAGAGCTAGCTTGATATATGGCTGTATTTATCATGCATGTGAAGTTTTGATGGTGAAGATTTTTTATCGAGACTACGGGGGAAGAAGATAATGTTCGTAGGAGATTCACTGAACTTGAACCAATGGCAGTCTCTCACATGTTTACTTCATGTAGCTGTACCGCATACCAAGTATACATCCACAAGAGCAGGTGGCCTTTCCACTTTCTCATTTCCGGTTAGTACTGCACTTCTATTTAATCACAGATTAATTGCTAGTGCATGCACCGTGAAACGAATTAATTAATTAAAATGAATATATAATTATTTATAAGAAAAAGTATCAAGTGTTGTTGTAGGCCTATAATGTTGAGATAATGTTCTATCGAAATGCATTCCTGGTGGACATTGTAAGTACAAGCGGTGGAGCTGTTCTTAAATTGAACTCCATTGAAGGTGGAGAATTATGGAAACGTATGGATGTCCTCGTCTTCAACACCTGGCATTGGTGGCTTCATACTGGAAGAAAGCAGCCGTATGTTTGTGTGTGTGTGTGTGTGTATTTTGCGTTTAATTAACAAAGTAAATTAATCGATGTTGCTGCTGTTTGTAATTGCAGATGGAATTATATCGAGGATGGAAACAATACATACAAGGATATGGACCGGTTGGAAGCATATGAGAAAGGATTGAGAACATGGGCCCAATGGGTTGGAACAAACATTGATCCTGTAAAAACCAAGGTCTTTTTCCAGGGGGTTTCCCCAGATCACAACACGTAAGTCGAAGCTCAAGATATTTGTGTGTGAATACACATATTATATATAACGAATATAAGATCGATTCATGGATATATGCAGCGGAGCAGAGTGGGGAGATCCAAATGCCAAAAACTGTGGGGGACAAACACAAGCATTAAAAGGAGGGAACAATTATGTATATCCAGGAGGGCTACATCCAGCAGAAGTGGTGTTGGAAAAAGTAGTCGGTGGAATTGGAATGTCGAAGGCATTAGTGGAAGTATATTTGCTTAATATCACAAGTCTATCTCAACTCAGAAAGGATGCCCATCCTTCCGTCTACGGCCATGGCGGTCACAATGATATGGATTGTACTCATTGGTGCTTACCTGGTCTTCCTGATACTTGGAATCAACTGTTATACGCAGCTCTCTCCCAACTCCTATGAACTCTCTACATGATATCTCTTTATATTTCTCTTAAGCAACCAGAAAACGACTATTCTTTAGTGTAATACCAAAATTGGCTTTTATAAAAAAATACAATAATTTTATAAAATATTCCCACGAAAACGACAAGTTCATATCTTTACTCCGTTATTAACAACAATGTGGCTATGCAAAATTTAGGTAATTACCAACCCTATTGTCAGAAGAGCATTTCGAAGGTATTGAAATCGTACTTAAGAAGGTACTACTTCAACAATCACGTGTTATCCTACCAAAGCTAATTTACATGCCAATATTTATAATTATAAAAATTACCAAACTAATAATGAAATATTTGGACTTTTTTTTCTAATACAATATTCTACGAACTCCTTTTTTTTCTTTTGTAAAAAACAAGCACGAGAAATGTTATCCATCTTTTCTCTGAAGTTCAATGTCCTTCATGCTGCTTCTTCTTCCATTATTTCTCTTATTGATTTTTCTTCTTTTCATGTGATGGAATATGTTAGTCTTAGTTTTTTCCCTTTTTCCTACTCCTTAGCTTTGTTCACTTTTCTTCTCTCCTTCGTCCAATTAGATTTTCTTCTTAGTAGTTTATGTGCAGTAGCATTGTAACCCGGCCCCTTATTCTAGATTCCTTAGCTTTCTTTAGTCTCCTCTGGTGCTTGGTTTATCTTCTTACTTTGTTAGCCGCCTATTAGCTTCCATATGCTTTCCTCCTTTCTCACTCTTTTCTTTTCCCTTTTTAGAATAGATTTTAGACCTTTTATGTTATTTCTTTTCCTTTTTTTTAAGGAACTACTAAGAAGGTTATCTCATCCTTTCCTTTGATAGCCACCTCTTTAATTGCTAATCCTACTCCTTTTGGTAACTCTCTAACTCGCCAGTTGATATCACCAAAGTTGCACCTTTTACTTTTCTGGCATCTAAGTTGTCTTAGTACCAAGTCTTAAGAGATTCTTTCTCTTCAAAGAAACTTCATTATTGTCCAACAGAATTAGAAAATGGAAATCTTATAGTTGCTCCCTTATTGGATGACTTCAGAGTTGGAGCGTTAAAATGGGAGGCAACTTTAGTAAGATTCTTTCTAAACAAGCATGTAGCTTTCCCTTTGATTAACTCTTAGTCTTATTAACATTGAAAAAATCTTAAATTAAAAAAATTTTCTAGTCAATGAAGAGAACCTCTTCCTCTTCAAATGCGATTTTGAGTCTAACTCTTGTAGGATATTGAAATTGGACCTTGATATTTCAACAACAAACCTTTGTTTTTTCATAAATAAAAACTTGAGATAAATTCAAGCCCCCTTGTAGATTAATATTTACAATATGCTATTAGAGTATTGGAACACTAAAGGATTAAGTCATATGGTAAGCTTTGTAGGCAAAACAATTTGGATGGTGAGGTAATTGATGGGATGAAAAGGGTTAGTTATGTAGTTATGCTAGAGTGTGTGTAACAATTGGGCCCCCTAGGGGGTGGTCGAGTTGGGAGAGTGAGGGCCATGGGGCCAAAAAGTCCTATGTTCGAATCCCTCTACCTACACTCTCTTGATTGAGCCTGTTGTATAGGGCTTGCCTAGTGTGGAGTACCCGGTTGGCGTGATTTGCAGGCTATTGCGTCAATCTGGAGTTTTACCCAATGCATTTCCAAAGAATAGCAGCTGTGAGTTCCTCTGTTAAAAAAAAGTGTATAATGATTGGTATTCAATAAGACTTGACAAAGACTTCACCTATAATAAGTTTAGGTGAAGATGACAAGCTTTTTGAAGACTTAGTAATAGCTTCTTATCAATGGAGATCAAATCTAAATCACTATAAAAAATAGATCCCTACTAGTAAGAGATTTAAAGAGGAGATTACAAAGAGCATATGGAAACGGACTTGCCAGAAGGGAACCACGATACCACTAATAAAATGCAAGGTTCTGAGAAAGACACTCAATATCAAACCAAGAACCAATGAATTTAGTTATAGAGAATTTAGTTGGTACTCAAATTGAGGAGACAAATCAAACTCAACTTGAGGAGACTCCAACTCTTGCTCCCTTTGTTAAGCTTTGTGAGACCAATAACAAGAGTTCATATTCTCTCTCTCAAGCTGCTAGGCTATGCTAGGCTTTACCTACCTCCTCGATGTAGACTAGTAACTCTATCAATTCCCTATAAGATCTGCAAACTATTATAAGAACTTGCACTTATGGTAATGACTTCAAACCTCTTATCAAGAGAAATCCAATATGAAGCTTATAAGTAACAACTCTTAAACTTCACCCTCCAAATTTGTATAATATCCTTTAATGATAGAAGTTTCAGTAGCCTTTAAAGAAAATAAATTCTATATGACTATTTATAAAATAACAAACCTTTCTTAGTTTGTTTTTTAGAAACAGAGCTTAAGGAGGACAAATGAAGGAATCTTAACTTCTTAAGGAAGAATTGGTCCTTAGTATCCAACCATCAATCTCACTATAATGGAATATTAGTATTTATGTTTTTCCCATAATAAGATTGAAGTTCTTCATTTTATTATTACCATTTCATCGTTTAATAAAAATTTTACATGTTAACATAACCTTAAATGTGTCCTTTATTCATGTCTATACTTTTCAAAGAATCTCCTTGTGGAATAAGTTAAAGAAAATTCACTCAGGAATCAACTCCTTTTATCTCATTCTTAGTGATTTAGTAGCATAATTCACTAACCTAAGGCTAAAGGAAATTCTTGTATTACAAACCTTATTATTGAGCTTAGTAATTATATGACCAACATAGAAGTAATTGCAAAAGATGGATGGAAACTTCTACATTTGGAACAATAAGAAATAGGGAAGATGGTTTCCAAGAAGGAAACTCGATAGAGCTTTTGTCGATGATCAATGGCTAACAACTTTCCCAGCGAGTAAAACCCTTTTCAATAATCCCAGTTCTCAAATCAGACACATGTTAAAATTCAAAATCTCGTTAGAGTGTTACAAAAGAAGGCCCCTTTTAGATTTAGCAACTTCTTAATGGAAGATGAGAGATTTGAATAAGTAGTTGTAAAAGAGGTAAGTTATGAACTTTATGGACATAAATCCTTTATTTATATGAGAAAAATCTAAACTTTTTAGGAGAAGTGATAGATGCATAATTATACCCCATATTTGGCATATTTTTGCTTGATATTTTATACTTTTGTTATATATTTGGTATTTAATTTTCTCAAAGTGTGTTTAGAAAGTATAATTGCCTTTATGGACTTAACGGAGAAGAATTCGAAAAAAAACACAATATAAAATGAAGATTCGAGGCATAAAAGGGATGCATGGCCTTGCAACTGCCCTGCACGTCTCCTAAGTCATGCAGATTCACAATTTTCATAGATTTTGATTATGCATGGTTTCATCCATGACCGTGCATCAGCCCATGCATCGACCACAACCTTATAATTTAATATAAAAGGCAGTTTTGGAGACAAATGGAGGAAGAAGATGTACAGAGGCATTCTGAAACTCTTAGAGGGGACTTAAGGGCCAATTTTGATCCAAAGAAGCAAGAAAACACAAAGAATTCATCAAAAGATTCATCAGAATATAAAATCAAACCTCTATATGACAATAATACTTAGAAGACAAACAAGGAGATTTATAATTATGAACCATTGTTTTCAATTGTATTTCTTTCTATTTATGTTTGATTTCATGTTCAATCATGAGTAACTAAACGTCTTGTTAGTGTATAGGTTAGATGAACCCTATAGTGATACCTTAATATGATTTGATTCTTTTATTAATGCAATTGGTTTAATTGTTATATTATGATCTGAATACGTGTTTTATTTATATTCTACTATATCCGAAATATTAGATCATAAAATGATTTTATAAATAGAGATTAAGGAATCTTGTTTATGAATAGATCTACCATAATTGGAAGGAGTTGATTGCAACCCTAGAGATAGGATGACTTAAATCTTCCAGATTAGGGTTAAAATTAATAGAGGGATCCACAAATCGATAAAGCAATCTTATAAACTTTAACCTGAGTAATTTGGTTGAAAAACTTAGGACTAGTTGTTAATATACTGAAGGTCAAATATTAGCATACTATAGAAGTTTCCACAGTCTAATAAATCAATAAAACAATTGCATAATAAAAGATCAATTTGTTAAGGGTTTAGGGGGGTTTGAAACCTAGGTACTAATCTTTTGTATCGATAATTTACTAAGTGCTTCCTTAATTCTCTGGTTTAATCTTGTTGCTAGTTATTTTACTTGCTTTATTTTTAGTTTATTTTAATTAAAAATCATAATCAATTCATAGAATAGATAATAAAATAATGGTAACTACTGATAATCACTGCCTCTTAGGATCGACTCGTATTTACTGGTACTAGCTACAGCTATGCCGTGCACTTGCTGTAATTCATAATTGACACACTCATTCAAAGTCAAATAAGAAACCAAAAAAATAAATCTTAAAAATTATAGAAACACTCAACAAGAAATAGTTAAAGCTAAAGCTAAGCTACTTAAGGCTTAAAATAATCTCTACTTGTTCCTAATAGATGTTACTAAATAAGAAGATGATAAAATAGCCCTATCAAACTAATACCAACGTAATTGAGTTGAATTTCTCCATTTTGAGCTAGAGATTAGGAATACATTAGTTTAAAGATGGTGATGGGAACACTAGTTTCTTCCAAAAATATATGCTCTTTAAGAGAAACCAAAATATAATTGCTTTTATATAAAAGTATTAAACGAAATGATTCATTCTCAAACTATAATCTTACAAAAAATAAAAACTACTCCATAAACACTCTTAGTAGTCATTCTTATTTCTCATCTTCTATGAAGGCACTTAAATCATTAATTTATGAGTAAATCATTGAATATAAAGTGGAAATCTGAAAAGAAGAAGAAGCAAAACGCAGACGGAGAGGAACAAAACAGGCATAAAAGAAGGTTAAAGGTGTGCATTGGTTTCAAATAAAAAGAAAAAGCAAAGCGCAACGCCCACGCATGTTGGAGGCAAGGAGAACAAAACAATGCAGTTGAAGGATGACACCAGACCAAGCCAAAATGACGTAGCAAAAGGAAGGCCATAATGAAAAACAAACACACAGCAAAGAGGATTTTAGCGTGTGGGTGGTTTGAAAAAGAAAGGGAAAAACGCAGAAGAGAAAATAAGAGGGTTTTATTTTGATGCCAACATTCTCCACTCATGGAGACTTAGTTTTCTTTTTTTTCCTCATCTCCCACAAATCCAAACCATCGTTTTCACCTTCCATGGCTGATTGATGGAGCTCACTATTAATAGCATCTTCTATGGTTTTCCATGGCTAGTTGGTCCTAATCCTCTGATTTAATGGCAATGACAGAAGCTTGGGGCTTCATAGGGGAGTTTAAGCTGCATTTATCTTCCACCCATTTAATTATTTAGTGATTCCTAAGTCTTAGGATAACTATTTAATTATTGGGAGTTAAGTATTGATTATATCTTTGTATTAGAAGATTTATGTGGCCAGATTGTTGTTTAGCAACTGATATTGTGCTAATTATGGCTTAATTTCATTACTTTGTTTTCGGTCAAGACTTTGTATTGAGATTTTAGTGAATATTTGGTGATTATTCAAGATGACTTGAATTATTGGATCGTTATATCTGTTGCTGGATTTAAATCTTTTTTATTAATTATTGACTAATAATTAAGCATTAGTTTTTAGTATCCTTAGTTCTATTTTACTATTCTGGTGGCAGTTAGTGGATTGAAACCTTGGAAAAAATTTTGTTACAATTCGAGGTGTCTCGGTTGTTGGATTAAAAGTTTGATTATAACTCTTGGTTCATTGTTTTTAACTCCCATATCTATTTAAGTGATGATTGCCTGTGTTATTGAATTGGAGGGTTATTTTTATCATTGTTAATCACTTGTGTTTTTTCATTCCATTCGCTCACTACCATTTCATATCACTCGTTTTAAATTTAAAATACTAAAAACAAGTCCTTTATGTTTATTTTAATTCATTGCAATTTTAATGATAGTTAATCAAATCAAACCTCATTCTGTAATTTAGGTTGCATTGCATTTAGTTACTTAGGAATTTAATTTCATTTTCGGCTCCTTAAAGAGAACGACCTGAGATTGCACTATATACAATCCTTGGTTAAATTTTAAAGTAATCCTAGGGCGACATCGGATTTAGGTTGTTTCAGTCCACCTAGTATACATACCCTTATCAATTTTTTTTGACTCCTTAAATATTTCAAGCATCATGATTTGTATATAACATAAATTCCTTGTTGATTAGGTAGTGCTCCCATGTCTTCATTGCACGAACCACAGAGTAAAACTCTTGGTCATACGTGGACCACCTACGCCTACCATCACTAAGCTTTTCACTGAAGAACGCTAGTGGCTTCTTTCGTTGGGACAACACAACACCTATCCCCACACCACTAGCATTACATTTAACTTCAAACAAGGCCTGGAAGTCTGGTAGTGCTTAAACAGGAGTAGTGCACAAACTTTCTTTCAACACAGAAAAAGTAGTCTTAACTTCTTCTCCATATTGAAACTTCCCTTTCTTCAGGCCCTCTGTAATTGGAGTTGCAATGCTACTAAAGTTCTTTATAAATTGCCTATAGAATTTAGCCGGCCCATGGAAACTTCTCACTTCGATTATTATTTTGGAGGTTGGCCACTCCCTTATAGCTCCGACTTTCTCTTCATCGACTCGAATACGCCTGCTCCAATGATATAACCTAGAAATAACAATCTATTTTTCATGAAACTGTTCTTCTTCATATTAGCATACAATTTATTCTTCTACAGTGCTATCAAGACTTCCCACAAATGGACTATATGCTCCTCCTCTAGCCAACTGTATATCAAAATGTCATCGAAATACATCACCACGAATCTGTCAATAAATAGTTTCAGTACTTGATTTATGAGCCTCATGAATGTATTAGGAGCATTGGATAATCCGAGTGGCACCACAAGCCACTCATACAGCCCATTTTTTGTCTTGAAGGCTATCTTCTACCCATCTCCAGGCTTCATTCGAATCTGATGGTATCCACTACGAAAGTCTATTTTTGAGAAGACCCGCACGCTATAAAGCACATCTAGCATGTCATCCAATTATGGAATGGGAAACTTATACCCTATAGTAATTTTTTTTATAGCCCTACTGTCCACACACACTCTCTAGCTTCCATCTTTCTTAGGGGTTAGCAATACTACAACTATACAAGGACTCGTGCTTTCTTTAATGTGGCCCTTACGCATCAATTCCTCTACTTGCTCTCTAAAAACTTCTGCCTCTTTTGGACTCATCCTGTAGTGGGATAAGTTAGGCAGACTGGCTTTAGGAAATAGGATATATGATGCTAAATGTCTCTCATAGGTGGAAGCCCTATGGGTAATTCTTCAGGCACGACATCATTGAACTCCGCTAATAATAACTTCACAGCATCTGGAAGCTCTAATATAGCTTGCTTCTTCTCTATTACTGGCACTTGCCTTATAATCAGAGCATGCATTTCTTTGGTCTCTTTTATTGCCTTTCAAATTCAGCCTCAGAATGGGCTACTGTTAGGTTTAAAACTCTCGTTCATTGCCAACAAGACATATTTCTTTCCTTTCTTCTGCAGCTTGTATGTATCAAACTACCAAGGTCTACCAAATAATAGGTGACAGACATCCATGTCTACTACATCAAAATAAAATTTATCCTTATACTGACCGATAGAAAGGCATAACTTGCAGTGTTCAATCAATTGGATCTTGTCACCTGCTTTAATACAACTGATTAAGTACAGGTTAGGGTGCTTCTCCACCTTCATTCCCAGACTCTGTACCACATCTCTCCCAATGACATTTTCATAACTACTGCTGTCAATAATCACATCAAACATGCAGCTACGAATGGTGCACCTAGTTCTAAATAATTGGTACCTCTTGGTATCATCTTCTTGTTTTGGGGTGAGCATCATCCTCCTGATCACATAGTTTTGACTTTCTTCATTCTTTACTCCACCATCAAACTCATAATCCTCTTCTTCACCATCTGGACCATAATATACCTCTTCCTCCTCATCCCCACGTTCTACCACATGGACTACCTTTCTGAGGGGACAGTTACTGGATTTGTGGCTGGTTGATTGCATTTAAAGCACTTCACTGGGATAGGCCAAGTGTAGGGATTAGCAGTTTTAGGTGCTTGTTTTGTTTCAGCCACCTTCTGCTTCCTTACAACTCTCTGTTCCTGGGTTCTGTTCTTTGTGGTTGTTCTACTTTTAACAGTGGTAGTATTAGAGGTATCTCCACCATAATTTGCACTATTATTTTTGTAGGGGTTTTCTAGGTTGTTCCTTTCCTGCATTAATTGTTTAGCCTTTAAAGCCAAATTTCTAACTTCAGACAAGGTTCTCACTACTTGCACCCCAATTCTGTCTTTAATGGCAAATTTTAGGCCCTCCAAAAATTTGGCTACCTAATGTCCTTCAGTTTCTCTCAGGTCATTCTTAGTCGCTAGCCTAGTCAATTTTGACCCTATTGGCACCTTTGGTACAGCTGAAACAATAATTGCTCATAATTTGGAGGGAGAAACTCATTGTGCAATAACTATCTCATCCTTCCCCACATTCTAATAGGTATTTTGCCTTCACTAGACCTCCTAAACTGTAATCTCTCCCACCAGGTAGAAGCTCCCCCTTTCAATCTACATGCAACTAATTTGACCCTCCTTTCCTCTAAAATCTCCATATACTAAAAAAATGGTCTATGCCTCCTATCCAATCTAGGAAACTCTCAATATTTAAATTGCCATGAAAATAAGAAATATCTACCTTCAATTTGTACTCCTACCATCATTCTAGTTCCTGTTGGGGAAGTTAAGCCACTCCTCTAGCAAAATCAGGAGACATTGATGCCTTCCTCGTGACATTGAAGCCTGACATCAATTTGATCAGCCTAAATTGCCAACTCGTCAATCTCCACCCCACAATTTGGGATCTTAGCCTCTGATCACCGTTGAAAGAACCGCTGCGAACTCTACCTGGACAGCCTGACATTGAGCTGTCAAGCAACATGCTTTGATAGGATAGTAAGCCTAATAGAAATAAAAAACATAAAATTACGAAAATACCCTAAGAATAATACAAAATTAGAAAACAGTTTGTAACTAAAAAAACAGTCTTTAACTTGCGTTCTAGAGGAATTTGACATCAATTGGGTTTACACCTTAATTACCACTTCATTAAATTAGAAATTAGAAGAAGATCTTTATATGAACTTGAAATTTCGTGATTTGGTTTCACGCAATTGTAATACTGCACATGCATACGTCTCAACTCTTTGGTGTCTATAAAATATAAAGTAATCAGGTCAGAAGTATTGAGTATTTTACAAGCCATAGTCAGCGTTGTCCCTGGAAGCTAAATGAATTAGTTTGTTCTATACATAACTCCTGTACTAGCTACCTGTTTGTTTAGAGAGTTGCTTTGTAATTAGAAAATTATCATGGGGGGTTTTTGGATTAAGATATTTCAGAGAATAAGAAGACCTAGCGTCAAGCAAAGTTGTAAGGCCCAGGATTTTTCAAGTTGGAATCAGAAGTCTGCGTGTAATTGTGAGATGTGGTGAGCGAATTTTTGCCTAAAATTAATGATACCATATTCAAGTAATGTACAACTCCGATCCACAGGTGATTTTATAGATGTATCCGGTGGAGTGTCAGAATCAGTAACTTAGCAACAATTATCGAAGGGTGCTAAATCTCATAACCGCAAGAACAAGATAAGGGATTGGTAAGGAAATGGTGCGTTTTCTTGCTTTGCGAGGTGCAAATGCAGTTATTTAGGGCAGTGAGGAATGTTAATGCTGCTGGCAACAAATAAATTGGAGGAAAAAATACGTAAGCAAATCCCAAATGCTAAGGTCGATGTCATACACTTGGATCTTAGTTCATTTGCATCAATCAGAAAAAATTTGCATTTGAGTGTATTGCCTCAGGCCGTCATCTCAACCTTCTCATTGTTGAAAATTGTCAATTAGACTAATCCTATCTTGGCAATGGTTAACTATCACTAAGCAATAATTTAAAGTTCATTATTATACATCCTCAATGTAACAATGCAGGCATTTTCCTGACTAGTTTCTCACCTACTGAAGACAACATACAACTGGACTTTGCAACCAATCATATTGGTCAGTTGTGCTAGAATACACACCAATAAAAATATAATACCAAGAATGAACAAATTTTGGTCCTCTAACTTAATCTTAATTTTTATTCAGTTTAAATTGTCACGTAAATTCACGAGGAATAATTATAACCCATTTATATTATTAGTCTTTATAAATGTTGATGGTAAACAGTGACCCTTATTAATATTTAGTCGTTTATTCAAATTAATGAAGTAAATATACTTAAAATAGATATAATATTGAGTATGAATTTCGTATTAAACTTTTGTGTAACATAATCATATTAAGATTCAATCTTATCTAAGAAACTCATATAAAGTCTAAAATAAAAATACTGAAATATGAATCAAAATTACTTAAGAATATTTAAATTTCTTTACTCTAATTTTCTATTTAAAGAAGCGACATGAAAATTTTTTGGGCATGTAGGTCCTTTTCTTTTGAGTTTTAACTAAGGATGTCAATAGGTCAGGCTGGGCCCAGGCCGACCTCAAACACGGAGGGCAGCGGGCTGCCTGTAGCTGGTGGGTCATCGGCAGGCCGGGCCAAACCTAGCCCGTCTCTATTTTTTAATTAAAAAATAAAAAACGACATCCTTTTGGACAAAATGATGCCGTTTTGTCAAGTGACCCACCCATAGCCCGCCAAACTCTGGCCAAAATTGAACTGGGCCGGATCGGGCCCGGCAGACCGAGCCCCCATTGCAATGCCTAGTTTTAACCTACTTATAGTTGGATACAATGAACAAGGCTGCACGTGAAAGCAAACGAGAAGGGAGGATCGTGAACGTATCCTCATTCCTTTTTCAATCCTCATATAGTTTAAAATTTTAAATCGTTGACTAGAAAATGTATAAATATTGCGTTTCTAAATTTATTTGGTTTGATGCAGTACTAATAGTTAATAGTTATGCTGCTTAAGACTTTTTCACAAAGAGCGTTGAGCAGGTAAATGTCAATGGTTTTTTTTAAGAAATTATATAAATGCAAAATTTCTAATGTCTAAATCAATTTGTAAACATTTAAGTATAATGCATTGTCAAGGGGTTGATTATGTAGGAAGCAACAGCAACTTGCTATGGCACATTGCTAGTGGAGAATATTTTAAGGACTGCAATATGGCTGAACCAAGTCCTCTGGTTAAGGATGAAGAACAGGGAAAAAGAGTATGGGATGGATTTAACATAGAATTACGAAGGCCATATTGTTAGCTCAAGGTTTTTATTTAACAATTTTGATGATAATTATTTAACGTTTTAAAATTTAAATTGAATTTATTTCCTTGAATAGGCAACGATATAATTTTTAAAAGGAAATAAAATCATAGGATAATTACTTCCTTTCTTGCAGGAATCTTCATTATGAGACTTACCTAATTAGAAACGATTTCATAAAATTTGAAAGGATCTTACTAATTCGAATAATTAGCTACTAAAGTTTTGAGCTAAACATTTGAATATTCCAGCAGAGATGATATTAAAGATCTATTAAATTTAAACTCGATCTAGAATATAAGTTAAGTAATGGCTAGAAATTGCCTATTTAAAGAAGAGCCAAAACATTTACAAAATAGACTCAGATACACAGACTTTCGAAACACTTCAGCTGCATCTATACTCTTGAAAGTTATATCCATATCAAACTCCTTGTGCCTTAGAAAGTGAAATCACTTACTCGAGAGAGAAATTGTTTTTCTTTGAGAGCTTACACTAATCTTATCTTATATTTATTTTTGAGAGTTTGTAGAGGCTTGTTATACACTTCGAGTATAAAAGGTTGGAGAACCTTGAAAAATATATACTTCCGAGCTTAGAAAGGCTCGTCAATTTTAATACTCGATTTCTTATAGTAAAATACTCAAGTTGAATATTTGGAGACTAGATGCGGGCTTTGTTATTAGCCGAACCAGTATAAATCTCTAATGTGTCATTTTTTCTCTCTGTTTAATTTTTAAATTTCAGTATTATAAGTTTGTATTCTTAAGAGGCTCCTTCGATTTTACAGCAAGCTCCTTCTATTTTCATATAGCAAGAGGTTCCTTTTATTTTTGAAACAATTAATAGGCTCCTATCTATGAACATTCTCTTTTCTTTTAAGGGCTAAAAGGATCTTATCTATCAGCAGGCTCCTTTCTTTTTAAGTGTTAGTAGGGTCCTTACGATTGACAAGCTTTCTTTAACAAGATCCTTTTTGTTTTCAACGTTAACAAGATCCTTTTGAAAGTTGATAGGACCCTTCAATCTATAGACTTATTTTGCTGAGCAGAATATTATGAATTTGAAAGTACCTTGAAATTTTGTACACACATTCACACCCTCTTGCGTATGTTTGCTTTATTATTTAATATCAGAGCGACGTTTCACATTTATTATATTTTATAGCAAGTGATAAATCATGGTAAACAACTTGTGAAGCCTTGAAGGAAAATCCATCTCAAAGCCTCCTTATTTTAATGGAAACAGCTATTCCTACTGTAAAGAGATAATGACCATTTATCTTCAATCTGTAGGTGTTAAAATTGACAAGCTATCAAGGTTGGAGCAACACTTCCTGCTACTGATAATGTAGAAGTGTGAATTGATGTTGATAGAAGAAATGCACAATTGAATGCCAAAGCAAGACATCACCTGATTTGTGCAATATCTCCATAAGAGTACGAAAAGATATCTTATTGCCCTATGACAAAGGAAATGTGGGACAAACTACAAGCTACCTTTGAAGGAACTAATGAGGTAATGAAACATAGAATAAGTCTTTTAGTGCATCAATACTAAATTATTTGCATGAAATAGGGAGAAACAATGCACAAATTCTTCGAACACTTCAACAATGTCATCACATCCTTAAAGAACTTGGGCGAAATATATCCTAATGATGAGCTTGTAACAAAGATGCTAAGATCACTTGCAAAGGAACGGAGACCTAAGGTGACAGCCCTAGAAACTGCAAAGGATCTCGATACAATCTCACTCGATTGGTTAAGAGGAAATTTAATGTTCTATGAAGCTGAGCTTAGGTGTGATGAAGGATCCTCGTACAAAAGAGGAATGACACTAAAATCAGTTGACGAATCAAATCCATTAAATGGTGATGAAGAGGTACTGAACTGAAAATAGCTGGAGATGACGAATTCAATTTCATGATCAGAAAATATGCCCACTTCTATAAAAAGAAGCTAATAAAGAAAAGAGAAGGAAACAAAAATTTTTTGGAAACAACAGGTTCTCATCAAAAGCCAGCAGCGGCAATACCCAAAATAATCAAATTATATTTTATCACTACAATAAAACTAGACATACAAGACCAAAATGTCCTCTTCTTCAAAAGAACAAGACAAAAAATAGAAAACCAATAAAATATGCTATGACTGTAGCTTGGTCAGATGAGGATTTTGATAACTTTGAAGAAGAAGAGCCTAAGGAGGTCAACAAAATTTGCTTTATGGCCAAATAAGGAGACAATAAGGTATATTACTCTAACTCTGATATTTAAATTGATGAATTGAGAGATCCATATCATGATTTATATGATCAGTACAAAAAATTAACAGTGTAGTATTTCAAAAAGGTCGAGAAGTCCAAAAATAATGATGAATTTTTAATGAATAAGATTAAATCATTAGAATTTGAAAATAAAGATTTGTTGTCTAAAATTACTTCTCTTGAAAATGATAATAAACAAAAGGTTTCTAAAAAGCAATGCTTGGAACAAAAAATAATTCAGGTAGAAATTCATTATTTGAAAATGACACTGTTAAGATAAAAAAATTAGAAGAGAAAGTTGCCACTCTAAAGCTTGAAAAATAAAAATGTGCCAAAGATTGTTTATCTCGAAAAAGATCTTGCTAATTTTGTTATTGGAAGAAATAACCTTAATACATTACTTGGGAGTGGCAAAGGTTTTTTTGATAAGGCTACAATAGCATATAATAAAAATAACAATATTAAGCCAAATAAAAATTTCTTTGTTAAATTCAACAGTAGCTATAGCAAAAATAACAGGAACCTAATAAATGGAAAAGATCATAACAACTATCATTCATTTGCTTTGTGCGATTATTGTGGTAGACATGGTCATATTAGTCACTCTTACTACTTTCAAAAAATGAAGAAACTACCTCAAATGTACATTTGGAGACCTAACTACTAAAGTGAAAGGGCCCATAAAGATTTGGGTACTTAAAATGAGATAATACACTATACAGATATGCTTCAAAATGGAGACGAGAGAAAATCAATGGATAGTTGATAGCGGATGTTCGAGACACGTGACAGGTGAAATATTACATTTCAACTATATTGAAAGGAAAGATGAAGGTAAAGTTGTCTTTGCCGAAAAAATAAGGCACAAGAATTGGTAAAATCGGTGATTCTAACTCCACGTATATTGATAAAGGTCTTTATGTTGATGGACTGAAACATAACTTACTAAGGATAAATCAATTATGCAATAAGGGTTATGGAGCTACTTTCTATGCATGACATTATGAAATAATTGATAATCTTAATGATAACAGTGTGTTTGTTGGTCTAAAAAATCAGAACATATATTGTGCTTAACTGGAAGATATGTCTTCACAAAATGTCAAATGCTTTGTTTCAACAGAAAATGACTCATTTATCTGGCATAAAAGATTTGGACATGGTAGCATAAGCATCTTATCAAAACTATCCAAAATGAGTTGGTAAGAGGACTACCAAATTTGAAGTTTGAAGATAATTAGGTTTGCGAAGCTTGTTTAAAAGGAAAACAAATCAGAAATAGCTTCCTAAATATACCGTGTCTACTAACTAACCACTTGAACTTATTCATATGGATTTATTTGGTCCTACTAGGACTCAAAGTTTTTACGGTAAACATGATAGTTTTGTTATAGTAGATGATTATTCTAGATTTACATGGGTTAATTTTTTATCAAATAAGGATGATACTTTTGAAGTTTTTGAGAAGTTTTGTAGAAAAATTAAGATTAAAAAAAGGTACAACATTAAATCAATTCGAAACGATCATAGAGGAGAATTTCATAACAGAAAATTTCAAGATTTCTATAATGAAAATGTTATAACTCATAACTTCTCATGCCCAAGGACTCCTCAGTAGAATGGAGTCATTGAGAGAAAGAACAAAACTTTCGTTGATATGGCCATAACAATACTATGCGAAAGTGGTCTACCTCATGATTACTAGGAAGAAGCCATCTTAACTGCCTGTTATATACTCAATAGGTGCCTCATAAGACCAATTCTGGAAAAAACTCCTATGAGCTATATAAAGGAAGAAAACCGAATGTCACTTACTTTCAAGTATTTGGCTGCAAGTGTTTCGTTCTAAACAATAGAAAATACAACCTTGGAAAGTTTGATGCGAGATAAGATGAACCTATCTTTTTAGGCTACATTACCACTAATAAAGGATTCAGAGCCTATAATAAAATTACAAGATAAAGAAGGTTCTTCTAAAGCGATGACAAAGTAGGCTCCTTCATCTCAATAGGAGCCTATGCAATGAAGAATTCCAAGAGAATGGTGAGATCTTAATACAGGTTAGTACACTCTAAGAGACGCCTCTAAAAGTCTAAGGACCAGATCATCATTAAAGAATAACTTTGTTGCCTTCATCTCACGATTCAAACCAAAGATTGTTGAAGGGGCTCTTACTGATGAAAACTTAGCTTTAGCTATGAAAGACGAGCTAAATCATTTAACAAAACAAAGTCTAGAATCTAGTACCTTGCCCTGAAAACAATTCAATCACTGGAACTCGTTGGGTATTTTGAAACAAACTCAACGAAAATGGTAAGGTGGTAAGAAACAAAGCTAGACTTATAGCTCAAGGATACAATCAACAGAAAGGTATTGATTTTGATGAAACTTATGCACCAATTGCTAGATTGGAATCGATTAGAACTTTACTTGCCTTTACACGCTATAGAAATTTCAAATTGTTCCAAATGGATGTTAAAAGTGCATTCTTAAATGGATATATTAATACAAAAGTGTTTGTTAAAAAACCTCCAAGTTTTGAAGATGAAAACCATCCTAACCACGTGATAAAGTTAATTGAAGCTCTGCATGGTCTAAAGCAAGCTCCTTAAGCATAATATGAGAGGTTAAGTAATTTTTTGCTTAAGAATAACTTTGAAAGAGGAAAGGTAGACAAAACCTTATTTATTAAGAAAAAGAAGAATGATTTACTCATAGTACAAATATATGTTGATGACATAATATTTGGTGCTACTAATCAATCTTTCTATGAAGAATTCTCATAATTAATAAAGGGTGAGTTTGAAATGAGCATAAAGGGAGAATTATATTTCTTTCTTGGATTACAAACTAGGCAAATAGAAAAAGGGACCATCATTAACCAAGACAAATACACAAAGGAACTCATCAAGAAATATCATTTTGAGAATGCCAAACCGATGGGTACTCCTATATATACTAGAACTAAACTTGACAAAGATGAAGAAGGTAAGGCCATGAATGAGATAAAGTACAGAGGAATGATTGGGTCACTACTATATCTTACAAACTCAAGATTAGACATTATGCTTAGTGTGTGTCTTTGTGCACGGTTTCAATCAAATCTAAAAGAAAGCCACCTTTAAGTAATCAAAAGGATACTTTGGTTTATGGGATCCAAAAACTTAGTCGGCTATTATGAAGTAGACTAAGTAGGTAATTAAGTCGATCAAAAAGCATAACTGGCCACTACCAATTTCTTGGGGGATGTCTAGTCTCTTAGTCCTGCAAGAAACAAAATTGTACAGTACTTTCGATGACTGAAGCAGAATATCTAACAGCTGCCAGCTATTGTGCTCAAATCTTATGGATAAAGCATCAACTCTAGGATAATTTCTCTAAACTTTTCTCATATTCAAATATATTATATGATAATTCTAATGAAATAAATCTTTCTAAAAATCCTATGCATCATTCTAGGACTAAGCATATAGAAATCAAACAACATTTTCTTAGAGATCATATTTTAGAAGGAACCAATGATCTTTGGTATGTGTAAACTACTTGATATTCTTTCTGTGTGAATATTCGAAGCTACTTCTATTTGCATATATTAGCAGTCTACTTCTAATTTGATACTTTAGAAGCCTTCTCTTAGTTAGTAGGCTTCCTCTAGTTTAGAAGCCCCCTCTCAGTTTAGTAGTCTCCTCTTAGTCAATAGGCTCGTTCTAGTTTAGAAAGCCCCTCTTATTTTAGAAAGCTCCTCTTAGTTTTACAGAAAAAGATACACATGTCCTAAAAAGGAAGTTCTTTATAGTGTTTTTAACTTTTAAAAATGCACGCGCTATTCTAACAACTTTTCATATGTGTTTGACAGAAGATACATAAACGATCACACTTCTTGTATTAGCGTGTATGACTGTCCACTCTCACATGAAATCAATGCTCAAAAATCGTTTAATATACCATAAATAGACCTCTCCCTTTTACTCATCGTTCTCTTTCTCATAAGTACCGCTGTTTCATCTCTGTACCCTAACGTAGTGTTTGGTTAGCATCTCCAAGGGTGGAGACGGATGACAGAGACACAAAAGTCATGTCCCCTAATCTGTTTGGTTGCTGTCTCCACCTAACTTTGTCCCGACTCCGGAGACAGGGACATTAAATTCTTGTGACTTCCATGACTGTGGCACAGAAATGAGGGGACGGAGACAGAAATCAAAGACGTTGGTGAAATGTCAAAAATACCCTCCCCTTAAAACCTAAAACAAAACACATCTCTCAAACCTATTAAGTAATAATAATAATTTAATTAATTATATTATAATTAATTAATTAAT
>JANIIA010000010.1:334487-346732 GCA_027478495.1 Erythroxylum alaternifolium | reverse complement strand
GTGTGTGGTCGATAGTCGTGTTCCTGATTTTGTATCACATGGGCCGGACACCAAATGGTTGGACTGGACTCTCAACAGCCCCTCCTCAAGTTGGAGCCAGGGGAAGCAAGCCCAACTTGACAGTCAAGTCCGCAAATGTATCTGCAGAGAGTGCTTTTGTGAAGCAATCAGCCAATTGGAACTTCGACTGTATGTGTTTCATAGTAATGAAGCCATCCTTGACAGCGTTGCGTACCAAATGGCAATCAATTTCTAGGTGTTTGGTGCGTTCATGGAACACCGGGTTCTCCGAAATATGAATCGCAGCCATGTTATCACAGTATAGTGGGATTGGTAGTCGGGGTTCAAGCTGTAAGTCTCGTAGGATATAGGTGAGCCACCGAACTTCACAGAGTGAGCTAGCCATGCTCCGATATTCAGCTTCAGCGGAAGATCGGCTAACGGTGTTTTGCTTCTTTGTCTTCCATGAGACCAAAGCCGAACCATAAAATATGCAATAGCCCGACAGAGATTTACGGGAGAAAGTGCAGCCAGCCCAATCGGAGTCACAATATGCGCGTAGATCCGGCTGAGCTTGTCGGGGATAAAAGAGACACATGTTTGAAGTACCCTTTAGGTAGCGTAGAGAATGAATGAGGGCATCCCAATGTTGTTGTCTCGGAGCATGATTGAATTGTGTTAGTTGTTGAACAGCAAAAGCTACATCAGGGCGCGTGAAACCAAGGTATAGGAGTTGACCAACAAGATGACGGTACTGGTCCGGATCAGGTAGTAGTGGTCCAGTATCAATGGAAAGCTTGGTTCCTTGTGTGATAGGGGCACGTACTGGCTTGATATCGGACAGCCCAGCATTATGGAGGATGTCCGTGATGTACTTGCGTTGTGATAATAGCATTCCTTCCTTGGAGCGTGCTATTTCAATACCAACGAAGAATGTTGCAGGCCCTAAGTCCTTTATTGTGAATTCAGTATGTAGGAAGGACTTTGTAGTAGTGATCAAATCAAGGCATGGACTCAGCAGTAACAAATCATCAACATAGATGACAACAGCCAAGAAGGAAGTATCCATACCTTTGGTAAATAGGCAAGGGTCAGAGACAGATTGCTTGAAACCGAAGATCTCCAACTTCGATGTAAGTTCCTTGTTCCATTGACGACCGGCCTGTTTGAGGCCGTAGAGTGATTTTTGGAGTTTGAGTACTTGATCTGTATCGACATGTCGGTATCCAGGTGGCGGGTAGATGTAGATGTCCTCATCAATGTGACCATGCAGGTAAGCGTTGTTGATATCACAGTGGTGAACCTGCCACTGATGTGCTGAGGCAATGGCCAATAACAACCAGATAGTAGTGGCCTTTGCAACAGGGGAGAACACATCCGAGTAGTCTATTCCTGCCTTTTGATTAAATCCTTTTGCGACCAATCTGGACTTCCTCCTATCAATAGTTCCATCCGGATGTCGTTTTGTTTTGTAGACCCACTTTGTTGACAGTGCCCGTCGTCCCTTCGATAAAGAAGTGGGAATCCAGGTGTTGTTTGCCTCCAAAGCATCCAATTCAAGGTTCATTGATTCCACCCATAATGGATCATTCTTAGCGACATCATATGAGTAAGGTTCATGATCGGCAGAAACATTAGCCATAAAGGAGAGATGGGAAGGTGAAAAACAAAAACTAGAGAATGAGTTTGGAGAAAAAGAAGAGGGATCCGGACCTGGGGAAGATGCAGCAATCGGTGTGACAAGCTGAGGAGCAGTGCCTGTGAAATCGGTGATATAGTCATCAAGGTATGCTGGTGGTCTGGTTATGCATGTGCTCTTCCTTATAGGGGTGTGGGAAGTGTTGTTTTGTGAAAGTTGGTGAGTGGGGGGGCACAAAGAAGTATCGAGAGATGTAGGGGAACTTTCTAGATTGTCGGTGATTGAATTCTGTGGGGTATGTGTAGGTAGAGTATTATGTAAGGTGTATGGGTTACGATGATGATTATGGGTGTGGGATGGAATGGGCCCAAATTGTCGTATAGGAAAAACAGTGGTTTGTTGTACATTGGGTTGTTGTGTAATTTGGCTTGAAAGGAAGGGAAAGATATGTTCGTGGAATTGCACATCTCGGCTAATGAAGATTTTTTTGGATTGAAGGTCTTGAAGTTTGTAACCTTTGTGGTCTGGTACGTAACCGAGAAACAAGCATTTTTGTGCTCTAGGCTCTAATTTCTCCTTAAAAGGTTGGGTATTTGTAGCATAACACAGGCAACCAAAAACTCTCAATTTGTCATAAGAAGGTTTTTTCTTGTATAGATATTCATAGGGTGTTGACCAATTAAGTACTTTGGTAGGTAACCTATTTATGATGAAGGTTGCGGTTAGTAAGGCTTCCCCCCAAAACGTTTTAGGTAAGTTGGCTTGAAATAAAAGGGCCCGTGTGATTTGGAGCAAATGTCTATGTTTACGTTCTACTACACCATTTTGTTGTGGTGTGTAGGCGCAAGATTTTTGGTGTATAATACCCTTTGAGGAGAATAATTGGTTACATGATTTGTTGACGAACTCGGTACCATTATCCGTTCGGATGGTTAAGATTGGAAGAGAAAATTGTTTTTCTATCAAATTGATGAATTTGTGCAATGTTTCGCATGTTTGGGCCTTATTTTGCAATAAAATGGTCCAAATAGCTCGGGTGGTCTCATCCACTATGGTTAAAAAATAATTTGCTCCTTCCAGCGTAGCTACTCTATATGGTCCCCAAAGGTCTACATGAAGTAGTTCGAATGGTTTAGTGCACATAATTGTATGTGTTGGGAAGGGTTGTCTAGGTTGTTTTGCCAAGGGATAAATCTCACAAAAATGTTTCTCAGGAACGGTTGTATTGATATTAGGAATGTGTAAAAGCTTGGTTCTTGATACATGACCAAGACGATAATGCCAAGTATCGAAATTGTTCAAAACATTACAAGACATTGGACTGTTCAAATGGAAGTTAAGTGGTGGACCTTTCAAACTATCCGGAGGCAAAATGTGATTTCGGTTGAGTCTGTAGACCCCATCCTCAGGTTCACACACCGCTGCCACTGAGTTAGTCCGAAGGTCCTGAAAAATTGCTTTATTAGATATGAAAATCACAGCCAAATTGTTATGAGATGCTAGTTTGTTGACTGACAATAGATTGTGATGGAAAGAAGGGATATGCAATACATCCTGTAAGGTGATATGTTGTGACAAACTTTTTTTCCCTACATGAGTTACAGGTCGGACAGATCCATCTGGAAGGGTAACAGGGTTGGTAATGTAATTTTTTGTGTTTTCTAAGAGACTCAAGTTGGCACACATGTGAGCCGAGGCTCCTGAATCTACTATCCATGAACCAAAATCATAATCAGCACTAGATGAAACATGGGAGGAGGAGGTACCTGCGAAGCTGTTTAAAGCAACGTGATTTGCTTCGAAATTACCTTTTCCTTTGACAAGTTTCACAAGTTCTTGAACCTGCTGTGCTAGGTTGTTGATGTCCACCCCGTGATCGATGGTGGTGACCTCTGGTCTTGGGTAATTAAGGCCTTCTACAGGAGTGTCTGTCACAGTGGCTGCATATTTGTGGGAGCTTCTTCCTTGCTTCTCCTTCAATTCCTTGTACCAATCTGGAACTCCATGTAGTTGAAAGCATGTTTCTATTGAATGTCCCTTTGAATGACAATGCTCGCATTCCTTATCCTCCTTTCTCCAATTGTTCCTTCGCTTGTTTGTATTTTCTTTGTTGTTTCCCTTTCTCACATCTGGTAAATCGTTACGTGATCTACTCATAAGGGCCACATTCAATTGTCCATATCTGTTGTTGTTGACAACTACATTCTTTTGTTTTTCGATTGTCAAGATCATGGAGTATGCCTTACTAACAGATGGTAAAGGCTCTAATAACATGATTTGGCTTACTACGCTACTATATTCTTCGCGCAGACCCATCAGAAATTGAACAAGTTTAACGCTACCCTCTATCCCAACGTTGTAATCTGAGATATCGCATTTGCACTTCTTAATCGGCATTAAAGCCCCCAAATCATCCCACAATTTTTTCAGCTTGGTAAAGTACACAGCCACCGAATTACTTTCCTGTCGAAGACCATTAATCTCTTGCATCAGTTGATACAAGTGAGGCCCACTGCTCTCTCCATATCTGCCTTCTAATTCTGTCCATAAATCCTCTGCGGTGCTTGTAATCAAGAATGAATCAGCTATTTCCTTAACTAAAGAGTTCAAAATCCAAGATATTACCATATTATCTGTCGTTATCCATCGTTTCTGTAGGACGGAGTCATCTGGTTTTTGACAGCTTCCATCTACGAAACCCAATTTGTTCTTTGCCCTTAATGCGATTACCATTGATCTTTTCCATGAGAGGTAATTGTTGCCATCAAGTAGGGAGGTCACTAATACACAACCCGGATTGTCATTTGAGTTGATTGTGTATGGTTCTGTGTCAGTTTCCTGCTCAAAACCATGGGTTTGGTTCGAGCTTTCTGTATTGGATGCTATGAATCAATTTAGTGGGTGCTTGTATATGTGTATTCATGAAACCAACCTGGTTTGCTCTGATACCATGTAGAGGATATGATATCAGACACAAATTTATAGGAAGAGGAACTATTTTCTATTCACTCTTGAAATGAAAGAATCGGGTACATGCTATTTATATACAAGTAAGAAAAGAATGATAAAACAAAAAATGGAATCGCAAGACAGAAATGAAAACAGAAATGACGATTGTTTTGTGGATGTTCTCTGCTAACAATCTTGTCAGTGGGAGAGAGGATTATGTGTTGTTGATAGTCATGTTCCTGATTTTGTAACACGTAGACCGGACACCAAATGGTTGGACTGGACTCTCAACATCATATGTGTCTTGTTCCTTTGGTTTCTCCCAGGTCCCACGTTGTTGGACTCTCTAGAACTCTATTGGGAATTTTTGATCTTTGATTTTAATTTAATTTTCCTTTTAACCTTACTATTTTTGGAACCATTTTTTGAATTTCGTAGTTCTACGTCAGTTTCTTTTTTCTCTCTCTTTTTTATGGAGTCGCAGATGCTTCTCTCTACCTAACTAGTTCAAGACTTAGTCTTGATATTTTCACTCCATAGCTCAAGCTCTTTTTAAGACCATTGGCGTCCTAGCCTCCTCAACTAGAGATTTGTATTACGTGAATCTTCTAACTCCTCTTACAATTCATTCCTCCCTCCTTTAAGGAGTTTTTTCATTGTTTCCCCTTCATTGGATATGTTTAAGATAGGAGCCAGCTTATAGGAATCAACAATGGTTGGTTTTTTTCTTAGGAAAGAGACTTGCTTTCCCAATGATCAAATTATGAGCAACTAAATAATGGAAGAACAAATATCTCTTAGAGCTGCTTATCAATGATAACCATCAGTTTCTATTCAAATTTGCCTCCAAGGAAAAAGCTTATGAAGTTGCTGACTCTTTAATAGTTTAATAATCTTCTTGCAAATATGGAAATTGGGGATCAAACATTAAGAAATTAAACAAAAGTAGGTACCTTTATAGGTTATTTTTCATAAGATCTCTCTAGAATATTGGTGTACCAATGACTTAAGCCTTTTGGCAAGCAACATTGGCAAACCAATATTTATGGATGAGGCAACCACATCATACAGAAGGATAGGTTATGTTTGTCTGTATATTATTGTCAATATGAGCCTAAGTCCTTCGTGTGGAAATCCTGCCATTAAAATTAGGAAAGGATGACTCCTTGTTAGATGATACCACTACAGTCTCTTATCAATAGAGATCATCTTTACAATAACAAGGGAATATATGGAAGCCTACTAACACCATGTTCCAAATGAATAATTTTAATAAATTGATGTCCTTAAAGCACCCTTCAACTCTTATTCAACCTTTCATAATTGATGCAGTGTTAAACCAATATCCCACTACTTCAGATTTTGTAAATACGTTAGCAGCTCATCCTAAGGTTTATAGTGATAATCCTCTCAATTTTCTTGCTTTTCCTTAGTCCTTAACCTATTTAGAGGTCCCTAAAGTTATTATTGATAGCTCTTCTAAGGAGAATGAAGTTATCTAATTGTCTTCTTGTGTTATTGAGTCTATTAAAGACAATATCAATATGGATATACAAGAATCTACTCGGAAACTGTTTCATCTAATTGATCCCATAAAGATTTTAAAACTGTGGAAAGGAGAAAGTCAAATTGTAGAGCTAAGAGAAGGCTTTTCAACTCCCTAAATCTTAATGTTTATATTTACTTAGAATATAAGAGGGATCAATGACCCCAAAAAGTATAAAATGATGGTTGATTCCATCAGATCAATAAAGCTTATTATGTTTAGCCTTTTGGAAACTAAGTTGAAAAATGAGAATTTTTCTAATATTTGGTTGTTCAAGAATTAATTATAACTCATAACTAGTCATAATGGGACTCTTCTTGGGAGAGTAGTAATCTCTTATGATCCCAATTGCATCAAGTTCATTCGATACTCTTCTTCTTCTCAGTGCATCCATATGTTGTGGATATTTCAGGTATTGGGACAACCTGGTTCAATTATATTTATGCATCTAATTTTTCTTTTCGAAGATCTTCATTATGGATAGGTTATAAAATTACTATAATTGAACCTTTGATTCTGTTATGGGACTTCAATTTCACCTTATTATTTTTAGAATTTGAAGGAGAAAGATGTTCCTGCAAATCTTATAATAAGCTAAGAACTTGTTTACTTAAGTTAGAGGTTACAAGCCTCAAATCTAATGGTAGGTTCTTTAATTAGAGACAAAATAAAAAAAGAACTGGCACATAAGGAAAAAATAGTAGGGCTTTGATAAACTATAAATGGCTTCATAAATTCCATTATAGTATATTTCATTTCAATAGAATTCCTTAATCTGTTATCATTTTGAAGAACTAATTCCCCTTTTGTTACTTGTCTTATAAAATCAATTAATGAGTTCCATCTTAGGTTTATAAATTAATTAAAATAATAGCTTTTTAATGGTTTTACCTGATATTTTCTTTTAGCTCAGGATCTTGTAACTCTTTCAAGCTTGACTATTAAAGCTCTGCTTGTATTTGTTTTTTGAAAAGTAAGTAATAAATTCATTCAAAAGGTGAAATTACAGAGTATAGGAAGTTAGATCTTCAGAGAATGGAGCTTATACAAATTAAGGACATAACAAAGTAGAATATATCCAACAATAACCGAATCTAAATGTTCAGTTGCATTTTAATATAACTGGAGATAAGCAGTTAATTTGCATTGATTATAATAGCCTTCCTTAGTTTAATCCAGAATTGGTTCCATTTTTATTCTTTTTACTCTTTAACTTTTCCAACGATTTTAGTATTCTTATCCTCCAATTATAGTGCACTAACATTGCAAAAGTAATTTTGAAGACTCTTTGATCTTCTTTATTGGTCCATCCCAATTTTGTTAGCCCAAACCAAACTATTAATCCATCTAAGATTTCTATCTTCCTATCCAAAGATATTAAGAAAAGCAGTCCATGGTTGTTTGGTATGAAGACATTTGAAAAAAAAAAGATCTAATGTTTCAGGTTCTCTAGAGTATAAAGGGCAATTTGTATTTCGAATTTGAAAATTAATACTATCCCTGGTTCCTAATTTCTGTAGAGTTACTAACCCATAAGATGAAAGAGTGACCTGGAGTAATACCTGAACTTCATATCAACTTGTGAAATGGAAACTCGATCATAGAGCCTAGCAACAATTGTTTACAAGATTGAGTTGTAAATTTGTGAGATTTATGAAGCTCTCATTTGATTTCATCTTCTTGTGCCTGACTTGGAGAATATAAAGGCCATTGTTTAACAACAAATCTAATTCCTCTACACATAAGAAAAGACCAATGCTAATTGTTGTTTTAAATTAATGTTTGCACTTTAGTATCTTCAGCAATGGATCCTCTTAAAGCTACAAAGAGGTGAGTGTTACATAAAGACCCCAAGATATGCCAATTATCAAACAAAAATATTATGCTTATCCCATTTTGAGCATAATGTTTGATATGAGGATGCATAAAGGACCTTATATGTAAAATCTATTGAAACGTGTAAGATTTTGAATAAGTCTAAGAAATAGACCATATGCTTTTCTGCTTGATACGAAACATGTGAACCCATCTTATCTATAGACTTTCTTTGTCCTAGCATATCCTCCAAAGCCTCTTTGCCAACAAGATCCTATTCATTCTGCTAGTTGATTTGATTCCCAATCATCCATACTGCTTAGGAAGACACATAACACTTCATTTATCTTTGGACACTCTTCCCCCACTAGAATTCTGTCCATGCTAGATGAAGTCTCTAAAACTCCCATCAATTTTCTTCAAAACTGCTAAGGATAGATATATGTGATAGCTAATATATATGCAGATTGTTGAGAATAGTGATGGCCAACTATAATCTACCTCTATATAACAAGAATATGTTATTCCATTGAGAGATCTCCTACTGAATTTTTCTATAAGAGATTTGCATTCAGCTTCCTTAAGCTTCTTTGTGGAAATTGGAACCCTAAAATATGTGAGAGGTAGTTTTTTTTTTGAAAATAAAAGAAGAATTTTCATTGATAAAGAATGAAATTACATGCTAACAAGAAAGCTTAGGGGAATACCGTTTAATAAGAAAGACATGTATTGGTTTTACCTAATAAAAACATATAGATAATGTACAAAATAAGTTAATATTCAAAGAATGTTGATCTTGCAAGTTATACTTCCTAGCAATAAAAGTTCCTTGATGTTGTTGATAATTTCAATGCTGAGGGCTGCAATTGGTTTGAGCTTAGATTCAAAGAACTTAGCATTACTTTCTCTCCAAATGGTTAGCACGCACATGCTAACAGCTATAATGTGACTCAATGTGGGAGGAGATCTTTGAGTAGATAACCATTAAATATGACTAGAAAATGTGAAAACTTGAGTAGGCAAGAGACAGTTCAATTTAATGGCTTCCCATATATGGTTGGTTACCTCGTATGTAAAAAAAATAAGCGGTCCCTTGTTTCTTCCTATGTTGAACAAAATGGACAGGAAGCGTTGATGTTTAATACCTAATTTGATTTGTAGTGTTGAGTTTACTTTATATAGTGAGCCACAGAAGAAATGGTGTTATAAGAGGTACCTTTCTTTTTCTAGATAATTTTGAGCCACTCTACTGCTGGCTTCCTCACCCTTAACAGATCTCTCGTGATTTTATTAGAAAGTTGGTGAGTAGGCCAGTTATAAGAGGTAGTTGGTGTATACTAAGCCCAACATTTACTATCACACTCATTAAATCTTCATAACTTTGTCTACAAACGTAAGCAATACTCTTACTTGGGTTAAATTTAAGTCCTAGACTTCTTAAAAATTCTGCAAAGCTCTTAGAAGATTTCTAATGGAAATAGGATCATTGGCACTAAGCATGAGCAAACCATTTATAAATGAGAGCTAAGTAATACTAAGATCATTTCCTCTATGTTGAAATTTGAAATTCATGTTTTTCCTCTATAGAAATTTGTGTGATTCCTTAAAGCACTTCCATAGCAATGGAAAATAGATAGGGGGAAAGTGGATCACCTTGTCTAATTCCTTTGGAAAATTTATGGAGCTAAAAATGTTCTTCATTGATCAATACTAAATAATAAACAGATCGATATTATGCAAGAGTGAATCCATTTGATAAACTCAGATAGACATCCAAAAGCTTGAAGAAAATTGATAATGAAACTCCATTTAATGATGTCATAGGCTTTTATGAATTCAATTATGAGTGCACAACGCTTGATATGCTTCTTTGATTTGTAATCTTTATACAATTCATAAGCTAATAAGATGTTATCACTCACACTTCTTCCTGGGACATAAACACCTTAACTTGGATTGATTAAGCTAGGTAAGGTAACTTTTAACCTATTAGCAAGGATATTAGCAATAATCTTGTATACCACATTATCACATGTAGTAGGTTTGAAGTCATTTAAGCATTCAGGATTTAGCATTTTGGGTACCAAGACTAGATTAGTCTTGTTCAATTCAATAAGTAAACTACAACTTTTGAAGAATTCTTACACTGTTTTTACTACTAGAATTTGTAACACAGTCCACTTCTCCTGGAAGAATCTTACATTGAATTCAACTTGTAACATCCCGTTCCCATACTAAGGGTTAGAGCCTGAGAATACTGTAGATGGGCAATATTATTGAGACATTAGAAAAATGCATTTCATACTCATGCATAATATAAGTATACACACATGTGAATTTGATAATTGCATACATTACAATAATTTGTTCATGTACTCATTTGACATTTTTGGGGTATAAATGATTTTTATTAAAGTAATTATGATGTGAATAGTGAATTTATATCTTAAAAATTGAGTTGGTGTGTTTTATTAGTGATTTAGAATTTTTGGTAAAATTTGAGAATTTTCTGGAACTTTTGGGAACTTTTGGACCAGGAAAAATGCTAAGTGGCAAAACAATTGATTAATAGCAGTAAAAATAAATGTCAAATGGTATTAGAAATTTTTGATAAATGACATTAAGATTTAATGACATATGTCATTGGAATTTGGAAACAATTGGACTAGAAATTGGAGATTGATTGGACTAGCTAATGAAAGAACATCTTCTAAACTAATGGGAATTGGACATATGGCAAATGACATATGTCACTTGCCACACCATGCATATAACTCATGACTCCCTTATGTGAAAGACCCATTTAATTGTTTCCTTTCATTCTTGCTTTTCTTCTTCTTCTCTATGACACTCTACTTCTCGTCTTCTTTATTCTTCTTCACTTCCACGATACTCTCTCCACCATCATCAAAGTTAAAGCTCACTTTCACCCTTCATTTGCTACTCTCTCTCTCTCTCTCATTCCTCACAAAAGAAGCAATCTCCCACGTTGAAATGGTGATGTACGTGGATTGTCTACAAAGCTAAGGTTGGTGTGATCTTGAAGGATTTGGAGTTAAATCAAGTAAGTTAAGCTTTAATCTTCATGGGTAGTGTTAAATAGAACATGTATGATGAGAAATTTGATGATTGATCATGGGTTTTAACGTGAGTGTTGTGTAAAATAAAGAGATCATGCTCTAAATGTTAGTGATTTAACGTTATTCACGAAATGAGAAGAAGTAGGATGATAATTTGAGACAAAGTAGAGTTGATAATGAAGTTAAATATATGCTGGAATGTGCTAGATAGAGTGCTTTCATTGAACATGCATCTGTGTTTTGACCATATCTTGATCTGTAGGTATCTAAATGGGATGCTTTTTAATTTAGATTAAACTAGAGATATATGGATACAATTTTCATGGAGAAAGTGAATTTTAATTCTGTCCCTACGGGTCTTAAATTTTGGCTTGAAGTTAAGAAGTGTGTGCTATTGGTATAAGAATAGTGTGCAGTAATTTAGGTATAACTTGCAGAATAATGAACCAAATTGCATGATTATGGTGTCATTAGAAACATAAGACATAGATGAAAATTTTTTTAGAGATGGTATTGTCTAAATATCTCATCTTCTAGGTCAAAATAATCATACAAAACTAACCTAAAAAGTTGTCATGCTGAAAACTGGAAAACTGCAGGATAAATGGGATAAAAGTTTCTGTCATCGTGGTGTCAAGGACGCCACAATCGTGGGAAGGGAGTTTACATGCTAATGTATTTATTATGCAATGATTGAACCAATTAAGGATGAGGTATATACCTATGATGCTTTTGGACTTAATTGGGGCTTAAAAGGAACATAATTTTGATGTTGGAATAGTTGGTTAAATGTGTGATAAGTTGTGATTGATCTTGATGTTATACTTTAGGAAAAGGGATGTTTGATGGCAATGCATCTAATATGAAACTTTTATGGGCTTTTTGGTTCAAGGAATGGAATAAATAAGGAATGGAATAAATAAGGAATAGAATAACTATTCTTAAGAATAGAAAAGATGAGGAATAGAATAGAATGAATATTACTTTGTTTAGTTTAAGGAATGTAATAGATAAGGAATTTCTATGCCAGTATTTGGTTTGAAAATATAAAATTGGAATGATAAAGGAATAACTAATAAAAGACCAAAATATCCTTCTTCTTCTTATATTATTATTATTATTATTATAATATTTTGAACATTATTAAATTCCTTATTATTATTAAATTTATTATTTTTATTAATTATATTTATTTTATGATTAATAAATTCCTTAT
>JANIIA010000010.1:297598-326936 GCA_027478495.1 Erythroxylum alaternifolium | reverse complement strand
AGTAGCAATCTCAGTTTGATGGTGAGAATAATGCTAGAAAGGAACTATTGGTGGAAACATAAGAACATTCTAATAATTATAGAAGAATATTAGCTAGAATAAAAGGAAAGAATAAGGCTAAAGGGGACTTCCCCCCAAATGTCAATTCTAGTTTAAAATTTTAGGGGGCTTAGTAACCCTTTTAGAAAAGCCATGGCTATTGAGATCATTTAGGGGAAAAGGGCCTTATTTAATAGGGCTTTTAGAAACAAAAGTAAAAGCTGCTCAGATGTAAGGTGAATTTAGGTTTTTGGGTGCTAAATGGAAAGTTATTACCATCCATTCTTCTCATTATAATGGAAGGATTTTGTGTTTTTATAATTCTAACAAGATGGAAGTGATGGCTGTTAGAGAAAGTGACCAATATTTACACCTAAAATGTGAAATGGAAGGAGTGAATTCTGGTTTTAAAGTTACTCTTGCCTATACTTCAAAATTCCTAATTCAAAGGAAAAATATATAGAATAGGATACAATCCATCAATTCTTAAACTCAATTCACTGGCTCATCATAGGTGACTTCAACTATATTTTATCAGATCAAGAATCAAAACGTGGAAGGGGTTACAACTTAACTGTTGGAAGGGAGTTAAGTTACTTCAAAAAGTGCCACCATGCCTCGGCCTACTTAAGATCAGTAGTACCTTGAAACTATACTACATCTATCTTACAAATCCACCCATAGTTGTGATCCCCCTCAAGAATCATCTCGAGCTAGAGCGATAGTAACAATCTGTTGCATTATCTATGGTGGCATTAGCATCTCTCCTCCTACTTGATCTGTTCTACCATCCTCCTAGTCTAGCACATTAGGAGCACAGATCAAATTACCCGATGTTTTAGTCGAGTCTAGGCCAACAGTATCCTTTCTTGAAACCATCTTATATAAGACAAAAATATATCATTAATTTTTTACTTAATCAATACTTCCCTATAAACATAAGCCCATTCTGATACCACCTAATATGACACTCCTAAAAATTCTTAAACCACAATTATCCAAATTGTCTCCAAAGCATAACATTAATTACCAAAATCCTCATTAGTTCCAAAAGAAAGATGTTCTTCAGTCATAAAAGTATTATATACAAACACAACTACCTGGAACTATCACATTCAAAAACACATATAATAAAAAATTACTTAATTAATCTGTTGCCATACCTAAACTCCATTCCGTCAATTACATGCATTGGGTTTATCAGCAATCTCTCTATCTCCTAGAAAATAGCAGCAAGTGGTGAGTTGCCTACTCAGTAAGAATAAATGTCTGTACCCTTAAAATCAAATAACTCAATATATAAATATAAAAATTTGTCAAGTGATTAAAAGATACATATAATACTAAGATAGACAACCTTAGTTTATGCGAACAATTAACAAACATATAAAATTTTATCAAAGCAATGATTAAGACTAATATTATTTCATTACAATGTTTATCCCATAAGTAACTGAATTGTCTAGGTCATGCTTAACCTAGTAGGCTTACATTTAATGGTCTATCGGCTCATCATAATCTCTCCCCAAGTGGAAACGAAATTGGATGTATAAATATCGGCATAGGATATCATAACTTCCGAATCCAATTGAGTACCTGGTACTACTCCAGTACCTAGCCATCGACACAAGATGCCCCTAAAGCTTCTCCACGGACAAATACCTAGTCATCGCTCACTCATACCTAAACAACATATCAATCTTTAACCATCGAATGTAACATATTCTAGGCAAGTGACAAATTCACAACTTACTCCATTTATTTATAACATATTATCAGTCAATTTCTATTTAATAATCACATTTTTTGCCAAATTAACAAACAATTTAGCTAATAGTACGTAACAACATATAAAAGTGAACACCTTATACATTGTTAATTATTTTTGAAATAAAATAAATACAATTGATATAATATAGAAATCCATAAATGTAATTGATAAACATCAATTTTAATTAATGACTAATTCAAAATATTGTTCACTATATAATAATTTATTAATAACAAAAATCCTATTATAAGAGTGTAGTCTAAGATTATCCTTACTTTAATTTCAGACTCAATTAATTGACAATTATCATTACCTCAATTTCAGATTCAACTAAAAGATACTCCAATTTACTCTTTAATCGGACCTTCGGACCTAGACATTACAAAATACTATTCGACTAATTTAAGGCAGTTTTCAACTCAATTTTACTTAATAATCCAACATTATTCCCTTTTTCATTTTATTCTTAATTATTAGAAAAAATCCTTACTAACTTAACCACCATAATTACCAAAACACCCTTAACTATTAAAAGTCTTATTTTACCCTCATTTATTTCTATTAATCCTAAAATATCCTTCTTGGAGGTAAATTTCAATTTTACCCTTAACTTTTTGCATTTTCTATTTTACCCCTTGATACAACTTAAATTTTCCAAAAATTTTGATCTTTTTGACCCTATTCTCTTCTCTTACCTCCTCTTCTTTTCTCATTTTTCAGCCACCTTTTTTCTATTTTTTTCATGACTTCAATTTGTTATCTCACATAATCACAACATACGATCCAACTATAAAATAGTGTAGGATGTCTAAACTTCACAATAAAAGGCATATAATAGGTGCTGGAATTTTACCGATGTGCTAAGAAATTTGTGGAGTTGTTATTCTCTACAATTTTTTACAATTTGTTGCAAAATAAATAAAATTAAGGATCACATCATAGAAGTTTCCCATGCAAGAGAAAAATTGAAAAATGGTGAGGAAGATAAAGAAGAAACCTTTTTTTTTTTTCCCGTTAGTGTTAGAATTTCCAGCTGATATCTTCTATTTATACTCCCCATGTTTAAGAGTTTTATGGGCTGGGCTGCTGAGTTGATTGGTTAAGGTTGAGCTGCTTTTATTTCTCTTTTGTGGGCTTTATATAAGGATTATCAGCGGCTGTAATTACTTAATTAGATCAATGAAAGGTTATCTACAGCAAGTTACGTAATTGAAATTTCTGTGAAGTTAAAGTTGCAAGCTGATAATTCATATAGATCTTCCTTGTTTCATAAAGTTATTTACAGGCGATTATTATCTGACTCAAATTTAATGTTGTACCCTTGATTGTCTAGAGATACAGTGAGAGACATAGAAAACAAGATAACCTATAATTACATAAAATTAAATAACTCAATCATTATCACGTTGCGTTATGTAAAATACTAAAAGCGTGTGATGATGTTAATGGTGCATTTAACCAATTCATGAGACGACGTCCTGGTCTGGCGAAATAAAAAATGCAAGCAAACCAGTGTGGTAAAGACAAAAATATGACAGACCGCAGCAACAATTGGAAACATCTTGCTATTCGATAGTCCATATGTCCTTAAAAACTAGCGTTGCAACAAAATAATAAAGTATTTCTTTTTCAAGTTCATATTGTTCCTTCTTTTTTGTGTAAGTGCCAAGGACATTTTAGGGATGTTTGCATTCCCTTTTATCTCGCTGATTAGGATCTATGGATTTAACTTTTTAATACATAAAAAGACAACATAGATAGAAGTCTTCTATTATTGTTAATTTTTAGTCTTTCTTAATTTCCAACTTCTTGTTTTTCCTCCTTAGTGACTTAAAGTCCCGCAATTGTTGGTCTACTTAGTGACCTAAAGTCCCACAAGTATAGGAAATAACCTCAAATTATTTTTTATAAGATCTTAGAAGAACGATATTCAATCCTTAGGAAAGTCTTTTAAGAAACATCTTAAGAATCCAACTACTGTTCATAAAATTGTAGCTTTCTCGCGAAATGAAGTAAAATTGAATACATCTTAAAAGGAGAAATCCTCTAAGAAACAGCCAAATATTGTTCATAAAAAAAAAATCCAATATTTTATGAAATGAAGTAAAATTAAATAATTGTCTGTTACCACTATGTTTTTTATTTTGCTATGAAATACATTTTTAACACCAACCCTCCCTGTATAGAGTTAAGAGGTCCCTTTAAACTCGTCCAGGAAAGAAACATTTTCCTACCTGGTAGGCCTTCCTCTTAAAATTATGCAATCAACCAGATGTCTCCTAGCTAATTATTTCTTACCTTTCATGTCATAGATGTCCTTTTTTCATTATTAAAAAAAAAAAGACTTTAGCTTTTCTGTTAATTATTCAACGCTATTCCCCTGTCACCATCTTTTCCATTATTTCTATTTGTTAAAGCACGTGGTCATTATTCATCCCATCAAAACAAAAAAACAAAGTTAAGTTTTTTTTTTTTTGGTGCCTTCCTTGTTAATGTGGCCCTCCAACTCCTTGTCATTCCTATTCATACTCGCAAAATCAAAGGATAGCCAAAACAGCCCCATACATTAATTAGTTACTTTGCCAGCTAGCCTTTTTGCTTCTAAATGGGTGTCCCATCCCAAAGGTTTCATACTTATAGAGTCGATCCACAAATCTCCTAGACTTTTCCAGCTTCCTTTCTTTTGATTGAAATTTGGTGGTACCTCATAGCGGGACCATTGAAAATCATAGGAAGCTCCGATATCTTATTTTTCTTGTCACAATCATGTTCAGTAAATTAACATCTGATTCTTTTGGATTTTACCCTTAACTTTATTTCAAAACGAGTTGCAGGATTAATTAATGGGCAACATCATTTAATTGACTATGTTATTGTATTAAAGCAAAGAGTTGCTCTGGTGTCAATATCACCTTTCTTTCACATGACTATTATCACGGGCCTACGATAACAGCCTGAAAGTGTGGGAGGATTGATTAAAGTTCCCGCGCAACATGAGGCAGAATATTCTACTACTTCATGTCATAGGTAATGTCAAAATATAATAAATTATGTGTGGCATTATTACTTTATTTAATAATAATTTTATTGTTTTTATACATTTTAATTACAATGCTTAATATCAAAAAATTTTCACAAAATAATTATTGTAAAATTACTACCTCATAATTATAAAATTTCAATTACAATTATGTATTGCTCCTTTTATGGTTTTATTAAAAAGAGATATCAATAAAATGATAACATTAGTGTACATTTTTATTTTTTAGGAAAGTAACTGATAACGTAAATTAAGTATAAAATTAATTATTTAAGCAAATAGTTATGTACTTATTAAAAAATAGGTTCATTTAATTAAAGATCATTAATAAGAAATTACTTATGAACTTGTGGATATGTTCATTATGATAATTAGATAATTGATCCTTTTCTTGAGAATATAAAAGTATCTTCTATGATAATTATTATTTTTTGTTGTTTATAAGCTATTTTATTTAGGGTGATTCCAAAAGATAAATGCGGACCACCGAAATGAATCCTCGCAACTATCATAAATAGTTGGCTTGTGCGTAGGTCTCTAAAGAGAGACCAAAGAACGCCATGGGCGATCACACACTGACCACCGAGAGCATGCATGAGAAGTTACTGCTAAAAGAGCAGGCGGATGGTCTAAGATGGGAGGAGTTGATTCCAGAAGTGAAGAGGGTGTGTTACATAGCAGGGCCTATGGTGGCCGTGACTTTGTCACAGTACTTGTTGCAAGTTATATGCATGATGATGGCTGGCCACCTGGACGAGCTTTCTCTCTCTAGTACCGCCATAGCCATTTCTCTCTGCTCCGTCAGTGGCTACACTGTTCTTGTAAGTCTTAAGTATTCATCATTTTGGTTCTTTTCTGTCTATCTTCTTGTATGCTGTCTCTGCTTCTCCCTTCCAGCCATGACTTTAATGGCACTTATATTACACGTCTCAGAATGCGAATCATCAAATTGTTAAATTAACTTAGAGAAAAGGTTGATTTTTCCAAATATTTTAGTTCTTAGGAGAGAGAATTTTACAGGAAAGTTCAAGGTACAGAATCCCATTGAGTCCCACGACAATTTGAAAAGAACTGCTCAGAATAATGAACATGGCGAGGGACCGAGCAATTGGCGCGTCCATTACATTTGGCCATAAAAGAACAAATATAGTACGGGAAAAATGCCAAAAGGACCACAATTCCGTGATTGACCGGTTAATTTTGATAGGTTTGATTTAACGGAATAGAAATTAATTTTATTTCTAACATTTATGTATTTTTGCGTTTAGTTAAAAAAAAAAAGGAGGAGAATAGTTATTTTGAGATTTTGTTATTCATTAAATATGGGAAATAGCTAAAGACTACAACACCTTGTCTTTAGCTATTCCTTACTATAGGAAATAATAATAATAATAATAAAATTAATAATTAGTAGAAAATTAACAATAATAATAATTATTATTAATATGAATAATAAAATTAATAAGAATGATAAAACTAATAATAATTATTATTATTAAAAAATTAATGATGATAATAATAATAATAATAACAATAATAATAATAAAATTAATAATAATAAGAATAACAATAAGTAGAAAAGTAATAATAATAGTAAAATTAATAAGAATAATAAATTTAATAATAATAATAATATGTATAATAATAATAAAATTAATAATAAGTATAAAACTAATATTAATAATAAGTATTAAATTAATAATAAATACTACTATTAAGAGTAATAAAATTAATAATAATTAACAATAATAATAATAATAATAATAAAAAATAATAATAATAATAATAATAATTTTGTCTTTTTGTTAGTTGTTCTTTTGTCATTACATGTTTATATTTTCAAACAAAGCATTAGCATAAAAATTCTTTAACAGTAAACCAAACAAAGTAATACTCATTCTATTATATTCCTTGTCTTTTCTATTCCTCAGAATAACTATTCTATTCCTTGAATCAAACAGCTCATATGTGGTAGACAAGACAAGGAAAAGTATTATGAGAATTCTATTCCTCTTTCCTAGCCCCTAGGGAGTAAAAGACGTAGTATGGACATAAAACCTCGTGGTAACATCCTCTTATCATCATTACGACTCCTACGTGTGCAAATAATTATTCTTTTCTAAAAGGCCCTTTCAAGGGTTGTCTCAATTTCAGTTTTTATTTAATTAGAAATTAGTGCTTCATTTAATGACTTTTCACGTCAATTTTATGGATTTAAATCTTCTTAAAAACAAGAAAGGAAAATTTTTCCTTTAACTTTTCCAAGTACAAGATAGAAATTGATTCGCATAACTGAATTTTAGTCCAAATTAAGCTATGAATCAGTATAGTTTAAGTCATTGGGCAATGCAAGTTAGACTATAATAGTGCCCTAATACAATCATCACAAGGTGGAGTTGAGCAATATCTACTATGTGCTAGGTATGAAGAAAAATTTACTTCCTGTTTCACATCTCACATGTTCAAAAAATTATGTAGTGTTGGTCCAAAAAATGTAAAGATGTATCAAAGCTTAAAGCCAACTAAGTACACCCATCATGGAAGGGCAACATTTGGAGTTTGTCTATATTATGACTGCACTAACGACATATGTAAATAAGACAAGAAAAAATGAGATACCTGATTTATGGCATGCAAGGCTTGGGTATGTGAGTTATCACAAGCTAAAGGCAATAATGAAGAAGTCCTCGCTTAAAGGTCTTCCTTAACTAGATGTATGTGATAATACAATATGTGTTGTATGCCAATATGGAAAAGCACATCAACTTCCTTACAAAAAATAAACATACAAAGCTAAGATGTCGTTTGAGTTGATTCACTTTAACATTTTAGGATAGGTGAAACAATCATCCATTAGTGGATTTCAACAAATGATCACTTTTATTGATAATTATTCAAGGTATATATGGGTTGACTTTATGAGAGAAAAGCCTGAGGTATTAATCAAATTTAAGGAGTTCAAAGAAAGAGTGAAAAAAGTAGTAAGAATAGTACTATTCCTTTGTACAAACAATGGGGGAGACTACACGTCCAAATATTTTTTTAACTATCTATAAGAAAATAAAATTTATAGGCAGTTCAGTTGTCTGAGCACTCCACAATAGAATGGGATTGCTAAAAAGAAGAGTCACCATTTGGTAGAAATATGCAAAACATACTACATGCAAAAAATGTACCACCTAGATTTTGGGCCAAGTGTATAAAGACAATAGCATACGTTATCAACAGATTGCTCAAGCTCGACTGCAATTTATCTGACCATTTGAAAAGCTGTGGAATATCAAACCCACAATTAGTCATTGGTTGTGTTTGTACTAAACCATATGCGGATTAAGTTTGATAAAAAGGCCATTCGATGCATATTCGTGGGATATGACAACAAATGAAAAGGTTGGAGATTTGTGATGCTATGTATTGAGAAATGTGGCGTTCGAGGAGGCATTGTTACGGTAGTCACCACAAGTTGTTTTTTTACCTGATTCCAAAACAATAGAGGAAAATCTACAAGAAAGGGTTTAAGAGTCATCTGAGCTTAATGAATTACAAGTCACTTGAAGAAGTATGAGTAAGACCAATAGAAGACTTGGTAGAGATTGGTGACACGTCATCAAGGAGAAGCCATGATAAACTAGAGTGAATCATACAACTCCTGAAGGAGAAAGATCAAGTCAATTAGAAGAGTCAAAAGTACAAGTAGGCATGTCAATGGGCTGGGCCGGGCTAAGGGCAGCCCCAAGCCACGATGACCCATAATGCCAACCCGCTATTTATTTTTTAAAGAAAAAATTCAAAACGATATCGTTTCGAGAAAATGAGCCAAAAATTGGCCGGGCCAGGCTAGTCGGGTCATAATTGTCATATCTGAGTACAAAATGTTCTTTAACTATCTTTATGCAGGTCAGTTAGAAGAAAAAGACGGAATCCCAAGTATGCAAATGCAGCATTAACGAAAAAATGTAGTAGTTGAGTTAGCAAGCTATGAAGAAGCATCACAATGCTTAGGCTAGAATAAAGTAATGGATGAAGAAATTCAAGCATTAAAAGGTAATCAAACTTAGGACTTAGTGCCACAACGCAAGAATGCACGACTAATTTCTTGCAATTCAGTTTTCAAGGTAAAGAGACAACTTGACCGAGCAATTGAAGGGTACAAGGCTTGATTGGTTATACAAGGGTTTTCTCAGGAGTATAAGCTAGACTATGATGAAATGTTGAGTCTGGTAGCAAAGATCATAATAGTATATGTCCTGCTTGCCCTTGCATTTAATAAATCTTGGAAAATCTGGCAAATGGATGTAAAGAATGCCTTTTTGAATGGAGAACCTGATAGAGAAGTATATATGGAACAGCCTTAGGGTTTTGAAGGCAAAGCTCATGCAAGCTATGTATGTAAATTAACGAAGGCTCTTTATGCATTAAAGCAAGCACCAAGGGCGTGGTATAGAAATATTGTTGAATTCTTAATAAAAAGTGGATACACAATGGCTCTAGTAGACTCAAGCTTGTTCATGAAAAATGAGAATGGAAAGTTGGCAATAGTGCTTATCTATGTGGATGATCTTATTATTACTGGTGATAATGAAAAAGAAGTTCAGCAGATTCGAAGTAATCTCACATTGCACTTCCAAATGAAGAAACTTGGGGAGTTAAAGCATTTCCTTGGAATTGAAGTAGATCAAGTCAAATAACGAGTGTTCTTATGTCAACAAAACTATGCTAAAGACTTGTTGCATAAGTTTGGAATTCTTGACTACAAACTATTTTCCACCCCAATAGAGGTAAATACTAAACTTTGTTCAGAAGAAGGTTAAGAGTTAGAAGATCCAACAATGTATCAAAAACTTACGGGAAGCTTGATTTATCTAACAATAACACAACCTGACATAACATTTGTTGTTGCAGTGGCTAGTTGATTTATGGAGAATCCAAGAAAACCTCACTTAGATGCAATTCAATGCATACTCAGGTATATCAAAGGAATGGTTGACCTAGGACTACTATATAAAAAGGAAATATATGCAAGGTAGTGGGGTACTATGATGTCGTCTATGCTGGAGACCATGATACTCGAAGATCAATAATTGAATATGTGTTTAAACTTGAATGTGGAGCAATCACTTGGTGCAGCAAGAGACCACTAATAGACTCTTTGTCAACCAATGAGGTTGAGTATCGTGTAGTAGCAATGGCAGCACGAGAAGGTGAATGGATAAAACAACTAATGGTGGATCTCCATCAATCAATAGACTATCCAATGGAGGTACATTGTGATAATCAACCAACAATAAATCTAGCAAAAAATTTGGTGTTTCCTATAAGAACCAGGCACGTGGAGGTACACTATCACTTTTTTTGAAAAAAAGTACAAGGACAAATCGAGATAAAATATGCAAAAACAGAAGACCAAGTTACAAACTTATTTACCAAAGGATTCAACATAACAAAATTTGAAGAATTTAGAAGGCAACTTGGTATGACTTCAAGAACAAGAGAGTAGTCAGTGAGGGGAAGTGTTAAAAAGACACCGACACCCTCTCTTGTGATCACTTTAGAAGCTTCTCTTTCTATATACATTAATATCTTTTATATAAACTTTCCCTAATATTCTAGAATATTATAGAAAGTTTAGTATAAAAGGAACCGAGCTTCATAATAAGTGTGTAAGTTGAAAAACAATTAAAAAGGTGAGTGAGGGCATGTGAGAGTGTGTGCCTTGTGATAAAGCGAGAGGTGTGTGATAGTGTGGAGTGGAGAATTGGTGAAAGTATTGTGATTTTAAAATATTACAATTAATATATTATGTTCTGATTTTTTTTAATTGAGTCCTCCACACACTCTAATAAAAATCAACAAGGTTGATAGATTGTGTGTTTAAGAATAGGTTGATAATTTGCAGAAGATGAAAAATCTAAATAGGTCTAAATTTATTTTATGTGCATTCGAAGGTGCAAAGGTTATTAAGCAGTTATCTGATAACTTTTGCATTTTGAAATATGTGTGTGTTCGTGAAAATGCAAAACCTAGGATGTTCTATCTGAAACGTGTGTTTCTGTTTCTATCTAAAACATGTCATACACAGTTAGGGATGGCTAGTGCATTGGAGACTCTATGCGGGCAAGCTTATGGAGCACAACAATATCAGAAATTGGGAGTGGAAACTAATACTGCTATCTTTTGCTTATTATTGTTCTCACTCCCTCTCTCTGTTCTATGGATATTCACGGGAAAAATTCTTGTTTTAATTGGACAAGACCCTGCAATTTCATATGAAGCAGGAAAGTTTTTGGCTTGCCTAATTCCGGGACTTTTTGGTCATGCGGTTCTTCAGCCACTTATTAGATACTATCAGGTACAGAGTTTGGTCATACCAATGCTGGTAGCCTCTGGTGTCACGCTTTGCATACACGTACCTCTATGTTGGGCTTTAGTAAACAAGACAGACCTAGGAAATATTGGAGCAGCATTTGCACTATGCATATCTATTTGGTTGAATATAACTTTTCTTGGAGTTTATATGAAGTTATCTTCTGTCTGTGCCAAAACTCGGGCGCCATTTACTAGAGAGGCATTCCACAGTGTAGGGAAGTTCTTTCGATTTGCCATCCCATCTGCAGTAATGATCTGGCAAGTGTTTGCTAATTATTTCATTATGATCACTGTTTAAATTCAATGTATTGTTTCCTAAAATTGTGTCTTTGATAATGTATTCATACATGTAGCCTCGAAGGTTGGTCATTTGAGCTACTTGTCTTGCTCTCGGGACTTTTACCAAATCCAAAGCTCGAAGCCTCGGTGCTCTCAGTGTGGTATTTATCCAAATTTTGAAAATAGTACTCGGATATGCATGCAACTAAATTACATATATTGTATCGTAAAAGTAAGTATGTAGTGGTTTAAATTAATGATTTTGTTGCAAATGCTGACAACAACTGACATTTCTCTCTGATCCTACTTACTCTGTAGTCTCACAACTATTGCAACAATATACTCGGTACATAATGGACTTGGCGCGGCAGCGAGGTATACCGCTCCAGCAGAATACAGAACACGTTATTTCTATTCCATATGTTTGCCATATCTGATCAGTAACATTCTTTTGCCACAGCACTAGAGTTTCGAATGAATTAGGAGCAGGGAACCCACAAGCAGCCCGTATAGCTGTATACGTTACAATGTTGCTTACAATCATAGAATCGCTCATATTAAGCTCAACGCTTTTTGCTACCCGCAGTATCTTTGGTTACACCTTCAGCAATGAAAAGGAAGTAGTGAATTACGTCACGAGAATGGCTCCTTTGGTCTGTGTTTCAGTAATTTTAGATGGTTTTCAAGGCCTATTTTCAGGTACTCGAAAATATTTCTGATACTGAGCAATCCAAGACAGGTAAGATACTGATTACTTTGTTTCAGGTATTTCAAGGGGAAGCGGATGGCAGCACATAGGGGCTTACATTAACCTGGGGGCATACTATCTTTTAGGGGTTCCAGCAGCTGCTATTTTAGCTTTTCCTTTAAGGCTAAGAGGCTATGGCCTGTGGATTGGAATACAACTTGGTGCCTTTGTGCAAATAATTCTACTCTCTATTGTTACATGTGGTACCCATTGGGAAAAGCAGGTGTGTTTTCCCTGTTATCTCAAAACTCATTACACGTGACAATGAAGTTTTAACTTGGTATCTCTCTTAGGGTCAACCAGCTAACTAGCCCAATCTCACCTCCCTTGTAAAATTCACTTGTATGCCATTTGCGAGGGACCTTTCTAATTCAACTTTTTTTTTATAATGATTTTGTTCCAATTTCAGGCAAATAAGGCAAGGGGAAGGATATTTGATGAAAGGTCAAAGGTAGATTATGTTGAGTCATCTGCCCATAATTGATGCATGTGATGCAGATATTTCATTCCAGAGTTGTTTGAGGGAGAAATTGTTGGTGATATTGCAGTTGCTCTTCTTCTATTTCTATTTTACAGAGCAGCTTCACTAAGGAAAGAAAACAACTATCTGTTTACATGGTTTTCTTCATTAGAAAAATCCAGACCTGAGTTTATAGTACCCAATAATAGGTATACAGGAGGAGAGTGCAAACTTGGCTACTTTTGTATTCTAATCGAGTTGCATTCATTAGAATAATTTCACATGTATCCATATTTTATAAAACAAATTATATGCTAAATATGATTTTTCTTACTTTCCTTTATATTAAAAAAAAGCATATAATACCTTTTTCTGTACAATTAATTCTATTTTCAGCAAAAAATGAAATCACCAAGTGTCTTATATTCATTAGATTCTTTTAATGTTGTATGCATAAAATATTAGAAGAATCTAGTTATTACAAATATAAGATCTAATATTATTCACAATTCTTTGAAGAATCTTTAGATTATTTATAAAATATCAAAACAAAGATAAATCATGTGCACTATAAAAGTAAATATTAAAATATATGTATTTATAATAAGTTTCTTTTGGTTTTGTCTATAAGAAACAAATACAGATATTTAAAAAGAAAATATATTAATCTAGATTCTTTTTGATTCATAATAATATTATATTTCTTATATTTCATCCAATCTAAATTAAAATTTTATTTACCTATATTCACCAAATCGTTTCAATAAGTATTATCGTAATTTAATCAGAATATACATTATGTTGCATTATTCGCCAGTATAAGTTTATGTTTTGCATCAGAAAAATAAATGAGATAATCTTCACTCTTTTATAATATTAGAAAATATTCAAATATAAAAAAATAAAAATTGAGAAGTTCAATGGAGCATTTTCACGTTATGACAAAAAAAAAGTCATTTTTACGCCTGACCTGATCGACTATCATCCTTCCATATAGTAGTAAATAGATCTGTCACTTTACTTCCGATGGGGTGGCATTGGTCCCCAAGCATATCCATGTTAACGACCAAACAAGTTTTTGGTAATCCCAAAATGAACAATTATGATATCTCTTTACAAAAACGCTAGTCTAACAGACACGGCGGGGCTGGTTCTATTATGTTGTGCCTTGCTATGCCCCATTTATTCCAACCATTCAACACAATAAATTGGATGGCTAAGATGCATGAGTACAGTAGGGCACAGCATGATGGATCAGCAGATTTGCTCCCTAGTCTAACCTGACGCTAAGAACATTTCGTGCATCGATTTATAACAGTCTAATTAACATTTAATTTAAGGTTCCCTTAAAACAAAATTTTCAAAACTAAACGAGTCTAAAGACAGAACAATTTTTCTTTGGATGATGATATAGAAAAAGATAATAATGTTGATAATTTCTAAATTAGTTAATGTTAGTAGAGAAAATTAATTTTTTTAATTTTATTTTAGGTAAATTATTAAAATTAGTTTGGATTTTATTTTTTGATATTTTAATACTTGAACTTTCAATACATCAAATAAGTCTAATATTGTTAATTGAACTAATGTGGAGTGAAACGTTGACTATCTTTTTCAATGCTGGGATATGTGAAATTAATTATAAAAAATGAGGAGTGTAACTAACAATGAATTAGATTTTAGTTAGGGATTTGTTTTATGCTAGAAATTAATTGCCTAATCAATTTTGTATTTCAACTGAGAAGAAACAATTCAATGACTGAATAAAAATCATAACATGACTCAATACTTGTAATACCAATCTATTTTATAAAAAAAATCAATTAGCCATTTTAAAGAAGTATCACGTATAATTTAGTATGGGAGTAACTTTTTTTTTTACATCTGATGACATAGTAATTCACCTAATTAAGCAAAACTACAAAACTTCCCCTTAAGGCGGGTAGAAGTGCATTTGGATGTCGTTTAATGGTGTGCCAAATGGGTGGTTGCCTTGCATAAATGCGTTGCTGGCTAAAAATGAATGCGAAGGTTGAATGTCTCCCATTCCTCTCTCGAAGATTCCATCCGTTGAATCATTTTCTGTGTCTTCGAAGGGAGCTTCACCTTGGGAAGTCTGGGGGGTGGCCCTCATTTGCTGACTGTTGATGACATTGCCACTGTTAAGTTGGTGGTTGTCATCTTCTTGCTCTAGATATATGCTGTAGATCGTCGCTTTGTGAAGGTCTCCATCAAAACCCATCTTAGCTAATCTATCTGCCCTCTGATTCCGATTCCTTCTGATGTAGTTGAATGTTGTTTCTTGGAATTTTGTTATGACTTGGTTGATGTTTTGGATGATCGTTTCCACTCCGATCAGCGACAGGGTGAACGTGGTAAGTAGATTTATTGATTGCTTCGAATATGTTTCTATAATGATCTTCGATATTCATTCTCTAGTTGCTAATTCCAGTCCTGTTTTGATTGCCCATAATTCTACAAGGAGTGGTGAACAGATTCCCACCGCCATGGAAAACCCTAGCTGCCATGCTCCGGTTTCGTCTGTGATGAGTCCTCCTATGGATGCTTGTCCTATGGATCTTGACACAGCTCCATCTGTTGAGAGCTTGAAATACCCTTGTTGTGGGACTATTGGTTGGCCTTGGACCACCTGTTCAGGTACCACGTTCCTGTTTCTCTATTTGATTCTGTGAACTTGAAATGCCTTGTGGTTCTCCTATGTTATTGACCTGATTCAGATGGCCATTGAAAGTGGCGTTGTCTCCTTATTTTGAAAGACAGCGTCGTTCCTTGCGGTCCAAAGAAGCCAGCATGTTATCGTGAATATGGATCCCCAGTTATGGTGGTCCTGTAAAACATGAGAACACAAGTTAGTTTCTTTCCATTGTTTAGGGAAGTTAATAGTCCAAAAAGTCTATGGATAATCATGTTTGATTGCTAGCCATGTGTTCTTTACTGTTGTTCAGTCTCTTAAGATATGTAGAATTGTTTCTGTTCCCCTGCAGGTGTGACAGCCTGCTGTTATGGCTAAGTCAATTGAAAATCTCTTATGGTTCGTCCATAAGGCATTTCGACACACTTTCCACCATAGTGTTTTCATGCATTCTGGAACTTGGTGTGCCCAGATTGTGCTCCATGTTTGATCTTCCTACTCCCAGCTGTGCTTGCAAAGCATGTCGTATGCTGATTTGGTTGAAAACCTACCACTGCTTGTCCATTTCCACGAAATTTTATCTAGTCTATAGTGGTTTGCTAGTTTTGGAATTGCCATGATTAATTAGATGATGTTCTGTGGTAACAGGGTAGTTAGCAGTTGTCTATCCCACAATCCTTGCTATGTGATGTATGCCTGTAATGTGTTGTTATCATGCTCCTATAGGATTTGTGTAATTACATGATCTTGGAGTACAATATCTGCTAATATCCATGCATCTTTCCAGAAGTTAATTGTTTTTCCATCTCTCAGTTCCCACTTGATGCCCTCTGTAATTATCTACCAAAGCTTTGAAAACTGCATGCAAAGATACGATTTTTTGTTCCTTGGAAAATCTATATGAATGGAAGTGAGTCTATACTTGGCCTTAAAGATCTGTACCCACAGTTTGTTGTCATTTGCAGCCAAGTCCCATGCCAATTTTAGGATTAATGATGTGTTCTGTTCTTTTAATTTCCAGAGACCCAATCCTCCAGTTTTCTTAGGCTGACACACTTGTTCCCATTTTACTAAGTGGCTCTTTTTCTCAGAGCTGTGAGCACCCCAAAGAAAGGATTTGAAAAATTGTTCCAGTTTATTGCAAGTAGCTTTGAAAATGCATGTTTTTTTGCATGAGATAAGAGGGGATGGCACTCAATACTGATAGACAGAGTGTCAGCCTACCAGCCATTGAAATCTTGTGCGCATTCCAAGTTTGTGCTCTAGCTTTGAATTTTGACAGCATGTGATCATAATGTGCTGTAGTGACTCTACCATGTATGATTAGTGTGTGCCTAAATAGTTTCCTATGCTACTTACCACATTGATCTGTAGTATTTGTTGTATTTCCAATGTTGTGCACTGTGGTGTTCTCATGGAAACATAAATGGTGAATTTATCTCTGTTGATTCTTTGCCCAAAGTGTGAGCAAAAGGTAGATATTACCTAGTTGATGACCCTTGCCTGTTGACTTATGGCTTTAGCAAAGATGATTAAATCGTCTGCAAACATTAGGTGCGAAAGGACAACTCCTTGATTTCCAAAATTGATTGGGCTCCATTCTCCTTGTTGCACACTTTTTGATATGGCTTATGACAACCTGTTAATGCACATGATAAACAAATATGGGGAAATTGGATCCCCTTGTCTGACCCCTTGTTGGGGTGAGAAGAGGGATCCAGGTACCCCATCCCAGAGAATCTGGGTTATGCTTGTGGTTAGGGAATTCATTATAATCTCTTTTAGGGTTTGGGGTATACCTGCATCTTCCATAGTGTCTCTGATGAACTCCCATTTGATCTTGTCAAATGCTTTGACGAGATCTATCTTTACGACCATATAATTCTGTTTCACTTAATTGGTGTCCATATAATGGAAGGCCTCTTGTGCTATTATTATGTTCTTAGTGATAGTCCTACCTTTGATGAAAGCATATTGGTTTGGTAGTATAATGGAAGGCCTTAACCTTTGTAACCTATTGGCCACCAGCTTTGTGATCAATTTGGCACATGTGTTAATTAGTGAGATTGGCCTGAAATGGCTTATTATTGTGGGCTCCTTTATCTTTAGGATGAGGGTTATGATCCCCTTGTTTAAGTTGGGGTCAATTTCCCCTGTTGTGAAGACCTCTGATAAATCTTGAACAACACTACTTTCACTGGATCCCAATTGTTTTGGTAAAAAACAGCTGTAATCCCATCTGGACTAGAGGCCTTGTTGGGATGAATTTGAAACAGTGCTTGGTGTATTTCCTGCATGGTTACTGTTCTTGATAAGAAATGTAATTGTGAAATGTTTATTTGTGGCTAGGTACCTCTGATGTTGTATCTCTGAAAATGAGACGTTCTGTGCTTGTATCTTTGTTCTGAAATAGTTCTTGTAAAAAGAAGTCATTTCCTGACTGATTTCATTTTTATCCGAAGTCCATGAACCATCTTGTAGCTGGAGCATTTTGACTGGTTTGATTGACTTCCTTATTTTGTGTTTCCCATGAAAGTAGGAGCTGTTTCTATCTCCTTGTGATAACCATATAGCTCTTCCATTTTGAACTCTGAGCTCTTCCTGTTGTGTCAATAGTGTTTTTAGTTCTAAGGTCAGTTTCTCTTCAAGAGTCCAAAGTCCTTTGTGTGGTCTAAAAGGCAATTTCTTTTGAATGCCCTGCAATCTTGCCATACAGAGCCTGATCTTCCTGTTTATGTCCCCAAAAATTTCAGTCTTCCACTGTTCTGAAGCTTCCTGGAATTTTTGTATTGTTTCACTAAATGTAGTTCCATCATCCCAATTTTCCTTTAACCATCCTTTCCATTATTGATGAAACTCCCAAGCTGCCTAGTATGTAAATCTTTTGCGTGCTGCAGGAGCTTGGTATCCAATTGTGTGCAAAGGTGTATGGTCTGAGTTAATCCTGGGAATGTGGTTTACTGATGTGGCTGAGGCCCATTGTGTGAAGCATTCATTGGCAAAAGCCCTATCCAATCTGACGAAAACATGTTTGTTGGTCCATGTGTATTTGGATCCTGAGTAACCTAAATCAGACATGTTTGCCATTGTGATCCAGTTGATGAATCTTGGGCAGCCTTTGGCTGCTTTGCCTCCCATTTTATCTTACTGGTTTGTAATTGCGTTGAAATCACCTACCATTATGCATGGGGTAGTGATAATACCTGCAAGTGAAGTTAGCTTGTCCCATAAAGTCCTCCTCAGATCGGAGTGAAGGCTTCCATATATTGTGGATAATAATAAAGAGGAGTTGCAAGGCAGTATTATGTTCACATGCATCATTTGCCAATCACAAGAAATTGTGTAAAGGGTGACATTGTTTTTCCAGAGGACCCATATCCCCCCAATGAACCCCACTGCTTCAATTCTATGAGAGTTTGGAAAGTCTAATTGATATAGATATTTTGTGCATTTTTGCCACTAGTCCTAGGTTCCAATATGATTAGAATATCAATGATATGCAACCAGACCAATTGCTTTATTGTGTAAATGGTTTTTTTGTTGGAAATGCCACGGCAGTTCCAAGATAACATATTGTAATTCATAGATAAAAATTAGGTTGTTAGGAGACTTAACTGGTGGAATCAAGTGGCTTGTCGACCCCCACTTCCTGTGAATGGTCTATAGTATATGGGGGTTCATCATCAGAAGCGCTGTCCACATGGTCACGTTGGACTAGCAGGTCCACCTCCTCCAATGGAATGGGGTTTTTGGACTTGCTCTTGTTCTTAACATAGAAACCATGTGGGCCCACTAGTTGTGTGAGCGTGGGATTCTGGAGAGGTTCAGTTTCTTTGCCTTTGTTTCCTCTTAATTTCTCAGGGGTTGGGTGTGGAATAATAGAGACAATGTGGTTGACTTTGTTGTTCTGGCATTTTTCTTGTGCAGGTTCAGCTTGGATGGATGAAATAGAAGGTGTTATTGGATCAGTGATGGATTTGGGTGCTGGATGGGCCTCCTGAGCCTGTTTTTGTTGTACTGTGTTGTGCCAGTTTGAGATGGGCCTGTCTGAATTTGACTATTTTCTGACTACAGACAATAGCCAAAGTCAATATAAATTATACCGATCTCTTTTATCCAATACCTAGTATATTTGGATTATACTCGGCTTCTACGCCGAAAGAATACCATCATTCATGACAAACATTTGCTTTTTCACCTTCACATTTAAATGACAGTAAGCTTTAGAATGGAATGAACGTAGAATGCCACATGATAATTGCTGACAAATTTTATCATGTAGCACATGTAGCAGTCTAATAAAACTTGTCAACAACTGTCATGTAGCATTCTACGTTCACTTTCAATACCTTAAATATAAGGATTATAACTTGTAGTATAAAAAGTATCGTTCCCACGATGACCAATAGACACCTAACAACTTGAATAGAGCTTTGTCTAAGGTACTAAAGATTGATTTGAATTAAAATAAATAATTGAAATTAAAACAACTAATACAATGAAACAAGAATTGAGTTTCCAATAAAAAAAGTTTGATAAAAGTTTGAGACTTAAGAATTATTCTATCCTTGTTTTGTTTTTCCTTTATCTTGTGATTTAATTTATGCTCGATCCTAGATATCCTAAGGTTTTGATTATCTTCTCTTGAGATCTAATCAACTAACCCTAATTGAATTTGATACTCACAGAATTATAACCTCTCGATTTATAAAACTATTCGATTAGATTTGAAGCAATCCTAAGGATAATTAATTTCATAATTAAGATCTCTCTTCAATTGTTAATTAATCTGATAATTGTAAGTCTATTAAGTTACCAACTCTCGTTGCCACCTTAACACATATGACTTGATTCAATCTCTCGATTTATTACCACATATAAGCATAATAATTATCACAAATATTCATAGGTGTATTGAATTCAATAAGAATAAAGTTGAACAAAACAATTCAAGAATAAGCCCTAATATGGATTTGGAAACCCATAGTCATGTTAACCATCTTATAAATTCAAATAAAAATTTGAGACAATGAATGATGTAAACGGAAAAGAAAGAAAAACTAGTTAGAGTCTTGATCTAGAAATCTGGAGATCTAGAAATCTGTGAAGCTCTCTTGATTTCTCTCCTTTTGATCTTCTTTTGATCTGGTGGTCATTGTCTTTCTTTTTTGTTTTTCTTATTCTTAAATAGTTTTAAAGGCATCTAGGGTTCTTTCTAAGGTTTTCTCCATGTAATTCGGTTCCAAAAATAGTCCTGAAACATCAAAAGTATAAAAAACTTGCAAGGTATTGAAATTTGCTCTTTGTCGCAATCGTGACTAGTGTCACAATTGTGACCTGTATTATTTCAAGCTTCCAATTCTTTTCTTTTCTTCAATTTACTGTTTCCATACACTCACAAACATAGTAAACACCCTTTGAAATATAAAATTAAGGTCAAAATTTTTGGTCTAAACCATTCTAACAATTAAAAACATACAAACGTTAATAATAACACTATTCTAAGTGCTCAACGCATGATAATCATCTAAGAAAGCACTTAAAAACACACCTAAACACCTAGAAAACATACTATAATCTATTCTTATCAACATCTCCACACTTAAACCTTTGTTTGTTCTTAAGAAAAACTAACATAAAAATAAATGAAACATATAAACACACAATCATGCAACATTCAATAATGATACAATGGCATCAAATCTAATAAAATTAACTTAACCTTAAACATCAATCACTCAAAACATGCCAACATACTAACTTATTCCCTTTATGATTAAGTACATTGATTTGAATATATATATCAATAAAAATATTAACACCCTATTCATACACCTTTGGCACTTGTAAGCTTGCATTTATTATTATTAATCAATCAAAAAGGCAAACTATCATTATCTTTTCATGAAAATTCTTATTATTTGTAAAAGATTACTAGGTTTTATTTATTGTAACACCTTTTTTAAAATTTTCTTTAGCCCGTTGACACAAAGGTAAATACCTTGTCATGAATGTCCCCCGATTACTTAACTAGGTTACGTCTTTTTATTTAGTTTGCTTGGAGCGTCATTCTAGCATTTTAATGCAAAATCAAACTTTTTTTATGAATGCCCCCAGTTACTCAGCTATATCATAACTCTCAATTGGCTACCTACCATATTCTTAACCCAATTTTCTTAAAAAAAAAGCAAATAGAATAGGAATTTAACACATTTTTATCATTTAATTTTTAGCCTACCTCATTTCTTCTTAGTCAATTACTCTCATGAAAGGGTGCTGATTATGCTAACCAATTTAATTGACTATAATTATAAATGTATACAAACAAATTTCATAAAGTGAAAGAATATGTGTCATATCCTAATTAACATACTTATTCATCCTAATGACACTTAAAACACAAAATTCATAAGTTACTAGACCTTTACAATTTAAATGACCATGTTCAAAGCTAAACTAATTCCCTTCAATTCTTGCAATTGACACATTGACACAATGCACACATCATACAACAACTGTTAACACGATGCTAACCTAATAAAAAACTAACACAATACATATGCAAAATTCACACACAATTGATATGCAATTGCATACTTAAACATCACATTGTCCTCAATGTGAGAAAAAAAAGTTATAAAGAAAAATAGAGAACAATAAAGATAAAGTTAGATCAAGAATACTTATGGTCATTGAGGTGGTGATAGTGTTGGCGATGCAATTTGGAGACACTCTATACTATAAAAATCCATCAATTCGCTCCCTATAAAATAAACATAAAAATAAAAATAAAAATAACAAGTATCCACAAAATAAACTAAAAAATAAAAAAATCCTAATTTTATGTTGCTGTCTAAGTAACGCTTGTTTAACATCAATAGCTTAACGCACTCTACCTTCTACCCTCAAGTTGGGTCTATAATGAGTGGCTTGCTTCCACTTGTTTCTCCACATGGCGGTTTAATAACTTGTAAATAAGCTATATACTGTAAGACAATAAAATGAAAATAGTTGATCAAATTAAGAAATCCAAGTAAGTTTAGTAATGCCATATTATATAAAAAACTATTAATAACATAGGGAATGATGAAATTCACAGAATTTTCAATTAAATCCAATAGTTTGTATTATGGGAGGCAGAAATATTTGTATTTAAAATGACTCCCAATAATTTATTAATAGTTTCCAAAATTGGCTCCTCCTCTTGCTCCTTTAAATATTCAACTACATCAATTCTTATAGACGAGCTTCCCTCCTTCGGATTCTTTAATATATTACTCATATTGAATTCCACTTATTCATCACCAATCTAAAGGATGAGGTTGCCTTCATTGACATCTACCAAAGCTCTTCCAGTGTTTGAAAAGGTTATACCAAAAATTAGTAGATAGTTTCGATCCTCTTCAAAGTCTAGCAAGATGAAATCCACAAGAATGATAAACTTGTCCACTTTTATAAGCACATCCTCCACCATGCTAAAAAGTTTCTTTATCGATATATCTATTAACTAAATAATATGGAAGTTGGCTTAACATTTCCTAGCCCCTATTTCTTGAAAATTGACAAAGGCATAAGATTAATACTTATACCTAAGTCACATAAATATTAAGAAAATTCTAAGTTACCTACTAAACAAGGTATAGTAAAACTCCCTAAATCTTTCAACTTTGAGGGTATGTAGTTAGTAATTATGGAGCTGCAACTTTCCTTCATAAAGACCGTTTGATTATCATCACAAATCCTCTTGCTTGATAAGATTTCTTTGAGAAATTTTGTATTCTTAGGCATGTGTTCCAAAGCCTATATAAAAGACAATTTAATTTGTAATGTTTTCAGCTTTTCCATGAACTTTGAAAATTATGCTTCCAATTTTTTCTTCTGAAGTCTTTATGGGAATGGAATTTTTAGTGGATATGGAAAAGGAGAAATGTAGGGAAGGTCTTCAATTCCTTTTTTCTTATTTTGGTATTCTACAAGGTGGGGTTTAGGTTGTTTTTCCACTGGTTCTTCTAGTTCTTTCTCACTCCTAAGTGTGATAGCCTTAAATTTTCCCTTGGATTTACTTCCATATTGTTTAGAAGGCTCCCTATACTTAGTGTAGACAATGCATTGGCTAATTATCCCACTTGAATCTATAGATTGTGAATGTAAAAGGCATGATTCTTTACTATTTGATCGAATTTTGCTTTTATTCTCTTGTAGGTCTCATATTGGCTCGTGAACTTAGAATTCAATATGTCCATTAACTTATCCATATTTAATTCCAATGAACCAAACTTGTCTTTCTAAAATCTTGGTGGGCTTTAAGTTGTCACTTGAGTTACTGTTTTGTTAGACCAAGTGAAGTTTGGGTGGTTCTGGCACCTAAGATTATACGTATTCAATAAAGGATTATTACCTTCCTAACCAAATTGTGCTTCAATGAAGTTGATCTACTGCATGCTGTTGTTTTCCACTAGGAAGCAATCAACTATGATATGGTTCTTTTATCTACATAGCTCACATCTGTGCTAAATTGCTTTGGGTAGAGAGGAAGAGGTGACTTTCAAGCTGTTCAATTTCTTAGTTAGGTTGATGATCTCAGCTTATAATTCTATCATTAAATCTATAATAATCCTTTTACATCCCAAGAGGTTGACTAATTTCTACTTTGTTTCGATGTTCAAGGATAGCTATTGCTCACACTCTTCTAACAGATTATATGCAACTTCAACTATTTTCCTCATTAATAAGCCACCAGCTGCTGCAGCAATGGTGCCTCGCATGGTTGGATTAACTTCGTTGTAAAACATCTATAAGAGGAACTCTTTTGGCAAGTTATAATGAGAACAACTTCTTTGTAACTCCTTAAATCACTCCTATGCTTCATATAATGACTCCCCTCCATTTTACTGAAAATTTGTAATTTCCTTTATGAGTCTAGTTGTCTTTGTTTAAGAGAGGTACTTAGTCAAAAAGGCTTGCACCAGCTACTCCTATGTTGTGATGTTCAATGGGTTAAGTGAATGAAACCACGCCTTGGCTCTATCCTTAAGTGTAAAGGGGAAGAGCCTCATCTTGAATGCATCGTACGACAACCTATTATATCAAATTGTATCACAATTCTTAAAGAAATTATCCAATTGAGCATTGGGATCATCATTGGCTAAGCCGTGAAATTGTACATTGGTTTGCAGTATCTTCAAAAATGCTAGTTTAATTTTTAGGGTATTCACTTGCACTGGTGGTCGTATAATTCCTTGATGGTTAGCATTGAAACCTGGCCTCATGAGGTCCATAAGGGTCCTTTGCTACTCTCCTTGGTTTCTTTCATCCACCATCATTTTTTCTATGGCTTCTTACTAAGTATAAGCATAATAATTACACAAACATTCATAGATGTATTGAATTCAACAAGAATAAAGATGAACAAAACAATTCAAGAATAATCCCTAATATGGATTTAGAAACCCATAATCATGTTAAACATATTAAAAATCTAAATAAACATTCAAGACAATGAAAGAAATAAAGGGAAAAGAAAGAAGAACTAGTTGGAGTCCTAATTTGGAAATATGAAATTCTCCGAAGTTCCCTTAATGTTTCCTCTTAATCTTCTTTTGTTCTGGTCTCCGTTGCTTTTTTTGTGTAGTTTTTTAGGCTTCTAGGGTTCTTTCTAGGGTTTCCCCACTTGATTTTGTTACAAAAATAGTGCCAAAATATCAAAAGTATAAAAATACTCGTGAGTTGGAAAATTTGAAATTTATTCTTTGTCACGTCTGTCAGATCTTTCAGGCTTCCAATTCTTCTCTTTTCTTCAATTTCTTATTTCCATCAACTTAAACACCTCTTAAAATATAAAATTAAGAACAAATTCTTGCTCTAAACTAATCAAATAGTTAAAACACATGTAAACATTAACAAGAACACTATTCTAAGTCCTAAATATATGATAATCATCTAAGAAAACACTTAAAAGCAAACTTAAACACCTAGAAAAACACACTATAATCTACACCTATCAATAATGCGTCTAATTGTTCCCATTAAAGGTTTTGTCTAATACAATTAAACATACGTGTTTCAATATATTTTTAATTTAAATTTTTAAGTAAAAATGTGAAGCACATAGTTTAATACATGACTATTATATTATCTTATTATAATTATACAATTTAACTATAGTTAGCAATGGTGACATGGGTCGATCTCATGAGGATTGTGATAGGTGTGCATTAGTCTATGTTTTTTTACGTAATTGGCATGTGTTTTCTTGCATACTTGTTGAAAGTAAAAATGTGAAGCACATAGTTTAATACATGACTATTATATTATCTTATTATAATTATACAATTTAGCTATAGTTAGCAATGGTGACATGGGTCGATCTCATGAGGATTGTGATAGGTGTGCATTAGTCTATGTTTTTTTACATAATTGGCATGTGTTTTCTTGCATACTTGTTGATTTTTGTTATACTTTAGGATTCATTTTATATAGTTTTGCTTAATTTGATTTCCATTAATGTTCTTTTATGTTTGATGTTAATTTAGGGTAAGAATTGACTATTTGTTGTGTAGGAAGAAAGATTGAGTAACTTGGAGATTGAGCTAAAAATCAAAAGGAGAAGAAAAGAGGAGTGCATCTGTGACCAATTCCCATGATCGTGGGAATAATGACAATCCCACGATCGTGGGAATCATAATTCGAGATAATATGCGGGGGTTTTATTAAACTTAGAGTTTTTGGACTATTTAAGCATCATTAAGCCTCCATCTTGGGAGAGGGCAAAGCCCTTTTGTAGAAACATCTTTGGAGTGAAGAATACATGTTTGGAGCCTTGAGGAAGGATTGAAGCTAAGGATCATCATCAAGATTGGGCAAAATAGTACATCGACACCAAAATTTCCAGATTTTGGCAAAGAAGAGAAGAAGTCTTGTTAATAAATTTTCTATCAATTTTACTTCTTCTATTCTTTGTAAAATGGTTTATGTGAATGTTGATGATGTTATGGAGACCATGTTAGGCTAATTTAGTTTTATAGATTGCTTTTGAACTATTTTGTCAAAACTCCTATTTTGTTGAATTGAATGAAGTTGTTTTTGATAATTGTTGATTTAAATTGTTACCTTGCAACAAATTAAGAGTGCGAGTAAGATAAATTTATGTAGGATTGTACAATGAGAGTTGGCGACCTATAGACTTACAATTATCAAGTTAAATTAATAATTAGAAGAGAGATATCGACTAGTCAATTGATCACCTATAAGATAGTTTAATAACTAGTTGAATAGGTTGAGTCATTGGGTAGGTTGAGAGATCGTCCAATTGATTCCTTTAAATTTGATTAGGGAAATTAATTACACCTTGAGAGAGGGTAGTTATTACATTTAGAAATCTAGGGTGAGACACAATTCAATCAATAAAATAGGAGGGAGAAAAAGAAGGAAAAAAAGTAATCTCTAGTCTTTAGATTTTTGAATTCTAATTTTTCTACATATTGTTATTGTCTATTGTTTAAGTTAGTCTTTTAATTTTAATTTAATTTTTCAAATTATTTACTTTTGACAATTTCGTTTCTTAAACAAATTTTTATTCAAATTAAGTGGTGTCTAGGCATCAATCCCTATGGAATCGATGTCCACTCTTTTAAGCTAGAAGTACGACCCGTTCACTTGTAGTTTTTGAGCATAAAACAAGTAGATAGGTTTTACCTTCAAAAAGTGTTTGGTGCTGTTGCTGGGGATTGATTGTTTAGCATCTTGTTTAATTTAGATTACTTTGATTTAAGAGTTTTTCATACTTTTCCTTGTGTATTTGCAAGTGCATAACATATTAAGAAATCTTAGAATGAGAAATGAGACATTTGAAGAGATAGATGTCGAGAAGAAATAAAAAAAAGAATGATGGAAGACAATTATTATAGGGAGTAAGGAACTTATGCAAATTACAATGAGACACAATATGGTTGGGGAGGTACCAATTCTTATTGGAACACGTACACTACGGGTTGGCAAAATTAACCAGATTTTTATTAGTCTAACAATGTAAGTACTCATATGGGACATCAAGACCTATTTGAATTTCAACAAGATCGAATTGGAGCGATGGAGAGTAAGTTGGACAAGTTTATGAAGATGTTTAGCTCCAAACTAGCAGCTCAAGAAGAGAACTAGAAGAGGATGTTTTCTAGCTAAGAGGAAAGTCAGAATAGACTGGAAAAGAAATTCAATCAAATTCTTGAACAACCTGAAGATTCAAATAAGACAGCTTTCCTGTGAATTTTGTACGAGAAGTGTGGAAGACTCTCTGAGAAATATGGAATTACATCAATGAGAGCAATATGAGGCTATCACACTTAAAAATGAGAAGAGCTAGAAGAACCAGTGGAACACCATGCTGAACCTTACTTTATTCAAGAACAAAAGATAAAAAAGAGATTTAAGAAAAGAATGCCAACCCTCCCTATTATTCACCAGTTCTTAATATACCAAAGATGACCATCAAAAAATCTTGGGTAGATGTTCATGAAAGGAATTCTATCTTTTGGATTGATGATGATCAAGAGAAATTCAACATGAATTAAGTATTTAAGAATCCAAAGGATAGTAGCTCATTCAAGATAATTGGTGTGTTCGAATCTTCTAAAGAACAAATTGACGAAGAACAGATAATAACAGACATCAAATTTGAAGAAGTTATGAAAGTATCTATTCAGGAAGTGGAAGAAGCAAAAGAGATGAAGGTGATTAAGGAAGAAAGGGAGCAACTCACCTTTATACAGGATAAATTGTTGGATTCGATGGAAGATTCAGGGAGTTTTATTATTACCTGTTATATTGACAATTTACTCAGAAAAAAGACATTATTGAGCTTAATTGGTTTTTATATTGTTATCCATATTGTCCTTTTGATTATTTTACAATTTGTAGCTTATTTACGGGCTACGAAACCAATGTTAAACGAAAAAGGTGGAAGCAAGCTGTTTATAATTGATCCTAGCTGAGTTTTCAAGGAAGAGCTTCGAGCTACAGACATTAACAAAAGAGCTGTGTGGGAGGCAACCCATGAGATTTTATTTTCTTTTAATTGTCTTTGTTTATTTGTTTACTTAATTTAATCAGTTATGATCATATTTGATTTGAATTTGATTGATGTTAATTTGGTTTTTATTAGAATTTCAATTTGTTTTCTTTCAAAATTCTTGTTGATGATCTTAATTTGATGTGTTTGTAGGTTGTGAAATCATGGAGAAGTAATATTAAGCTTGGAAGAAGGTTTGGATTTATGAGAATCACCAATTCTCACGATCGTGGGAAAGCTCTCCAGAAACATGGATTTGTGAGAATCACCAATTCTCATGATCGTGGGAAAGCTCTCCAAATCATTTCTAGAGAGAAAACCCACGCTCTTGGGAATTATGGTGATTCCCACAAGTGTGGGAAAGCTCTCCAAAAAGTTTTTGGAGAGAAAACCTGCATTCATGGAAATTGTGGTGATTCCTACGATCATGGGAAATCTCTTCAGCATGATTATGGGAATTCCATCCAGAAGGAAAATTTAAACTTCCCTCTCATTTTCTTCTTTCACCCACTCTCTCTAACTCACGAAACTCCTCCTCCCACTCTTTGAAATCTTTAATTTTCCTCTAGATTCTTGATATTTTCTTCAACTATTTCATTATTCTTCCAATCATTTCATATTTTCATGTATTAATCATGCAAAAACACAAGGATTAGGGTAAAATTTTGCTTTCTCTCCTTAAAACTCAAATTTCACTCTTTTTCTGTCATTTTTGCAGATGTTCCTCTTCCAATGGCACCAAGGAGGATGATGGCTTGGAAACTGATTGACAAAATCCACCGTCAAGTTTTTTGGTGAAGGTAAAAGTGATTTAGCGGCAACTTACCGCTCTCCCTTCCCAATTTACTCGAAAGAAGAAGGTAAGTGCTTTCGTGACTTTAGGGCTAGAGCAATAATCACTCCTAGGTATTTTGATTTT
>JANIIA010000010.1:198104-220821 GCA_027478495.1 Erythroxylum alaternifolium | reverse complement strand
GATGGAAGTAATTTTTTCTTTAATTCATATTCTCAATCTTATAACAATGTTTGGACTGATCAACCTAACTTTTGTTATGGATGGGATAATCATCAGAATTACTTCCATGATAGTTTGCAAGAAGCACAACAATTCTCCTACAGACCAGAAGCTTCCTATCATGACTCCAGTCTATCTCTGGAAGATTTGAGTAATATTATAAACGCTAATACTTTGCAATTGCAGCAAATAGTCTACAATTCTAGCAGGATGGAGGGAAATTTCTAAAAACTACATAGTCTAGTGCGCAAGATTCCAAGAGCCAACATGACTCAGGTACATCTCTAAAAGAAATGCTTAATATTATGGCTGCTAACAATCTTCAAATTCGATAGGATATGCAGTAGTTCCAACAAAATATGCAAGAGCTGTTTCAGCAAACTGTACAACAAATTTGAGAAGGTGCTCTACAATTCCAACAAGATGCATTGCCTTGATAGGGAGATATCAATCATTTGGAGCCACAAAGCGAAGAGGAGGAGTCGTATCAACCTAAGGTGTACCCAATGGACGTTTGTGCAGAAACTTTACAAAGTGATGAGGAGCTTGAGAATTTTGAGGTCAACTCTCAAGGAGTTGTTATTGTCGAAGAAGTTGAGGAGGAGCTCGAACCGAAATGGACATATCATTTAACTCAGAGGTAAGTATTGAGTCCATGATTATTTTTGAAACTAACTCTTCACCTTTACATGGCATATTGAAGGAACTAAACAAGGAAGAAAAAGGTGAGGAGATGTTTGAAATATTTTCCAAGTGTATGGACTCAGTCGAGATTGAAAATCTGTGGATAGGGAAGGAGCTAAATGGGAACGATTATAAACTAAGACCCTATCCTGAAGAACCTCATGTTGAAGAACCATATGTGTCACCTAAAGATCACAATTTTGTCATGTGAGGGGAAGAAGGAGTCTAGCTAGCGACCCTAAACAAAGGAACTTCTTAGGAGGCAACCTAAGGGAAGTAAAATTCTTTTCTTTACATTTTCACATTTCTTTTTATATTTATGTGTGTTCTTTCTCGGTTTATTTTTGCTTGTTTTTAAGTTTTCAATCAAAATGAGAGAAAGAATAAAACAAACAAATAAACATTTTCTCACTTTATGTTACTTCCGGGATTATATAGTCATGATTATAGAATGAGCTAACTAGAGAATTTCATAGCAACTTTGACATGTAATTGTACTCTTGTGATTGGTTGATGTGCATTATCTTTAGAAAAGTAGTGACTAGTGGTAGACAAAGTCGGTGAGATCTTAAGCCTTATTAGGCTAAAACATTCATATTAGTCTCATTGTCTTTTGATAATGTGTGACCTTCATAACATGTAAATTCTGATTTTGCGTTGAATTTTATTCGAGACCACATTTAATTCTGATTTTGTGTTGAATTTTATTCGAGACCACATTTTTATCACATGCATTAACATAGATATGATTAGTCATTCTTTGCTTTTCCAAACTACATTTTCCAAATAACCCATCCATTATTTGATGTTTCTTTTTGATAAGCCCCTTTGAGCCTTATTAGCCTTTCTTTTTGTATCAACCACATTACATGCTTTAAACTTAACCAAATCTCCTACCCAACCTATAAAGCTAGTGGAGCATTTGTGATTGGTGAGTTTGTGGAAGTACAAAAGTGAAAGTGTGGGAGTGTACATATGTGTGGATTGGCTATAGTAATTGGGATGTTATTTTATGTCTTATCATTGAAATTCCCATGTTAATGTAGTTTCTTTTGTTGTTAAAAAAAAAAGAAGAAAGAAAAGAGAAAAGAAAAAAGAAAAAAAGAGAAAAGAAAAGAAAAAGAAAAAGAAAGAAAGAAGAAAATGAAAAAGAAAGAAAGAAGAAAATGAAAAAATTGGAAAAAATTGTTTAAATAAATGTATCTAAGAGCATGTGTATATTTAAAAGTTTTTTATGATTAATGCATTCTCCTCAAGTTGTGATGAATAGGTTATTTGAATATATTGGATATAAGGTAGATGTTGGTTCGGATTACCCTTGTGGTTTCAATATATTGTTAGCACAAATTGTATGAGTGATTCTTCAAATTGGTATATGCTTCATAGGGTTGATGTGTGAGAGTTGAATGGGGTTGTGAGATATAAATGTCGCATTCATCATAGTTGATGGTACCCAGCTTTTTATGAGTGTTGCTTTGTTTCACTAGCTTTGATGACTTTCATGCTACTTGACCTAAATACATCTCACTTTACCTTTGCCCATACTACAACCCTAAAAAGTCCTTTGATTTATGATTTTGCATTTGAATTTTTGTGGTGGAGAAATGAAATGATATGCAAAATTGTGGACTGTCATGATCATGAATGGTGTTGAATGTAACCGTAGATATATTTTAGTTAAACAATTATTCGAGTCTACCATTAAATCGCTCGATTTTCAAAGATGATCCTTGTTGATTGATCATGAGTAGAAGCATTGAATGTTGAATTCTTGCTATGAATTTTTAAAGTATTCATCTTTGGTTGTGATTATATAGTCTTGGAAAATATGAAAATTGAGTAAATGTTTTAGGTCTTTAAGCTTAATTTGGATGTTTTGCTTGAGGACAAACAACAATTCAACTGTGGGGGTATTTGATAAGATTGAATTATCTTATATTTTGTTATGTATTTCCATGTGATTTTAATCTTACTTTTAAGATAAAATGCTAATTTGTGTTCAATTTGTGTTGATTGCTAGGTTGGATATGTTGATATATATTTGAGACCAAAAAGACAAGATTCTAAAGAAAATTGGAGCACAACTGTTTAACAAGAAAAAGGTGAAGCAAAATGCAACCTTCCTTGAAGCACAAAATGACAGCCCATGATCCAACAGTAACAACGACATCAAAGCAGAGAAGCTAGCGTTTAACGGAGTTTAGGAGCTACAAAGGGTGGGATGCCGACGTTTTGAAAGGAACGCAATGGCAAAGGGTAAAAAAGAAAACGCAAAAGATAAACAAGAGAAGAGGGGTTTTAACATGTACAGGAAGGGACGATAAACTCTCCAAGTTTATTCATCCCATCAACTACAGTGAAGGGACGCTACAATGAGGGAAGTTAAGAGTTGCAACAGAGAGAGCTTATGAGTTGAATAATGAGGTGTCCACTATCTTATTTGTCACATCATGAATAGTGGATAGAGAGGAAGGTTGCGCCATTGAGAAGAGATAGGTAAGGTTTTCTGTAGGGTTATAAGTATGGGGTTAAAGCATAATTTTGGGAGACCCATGATAGGCTAAACATCCTGACACCAGTTTGGAGGTGACATCGATGCCGATGACTCGGGTTAAGCTTTTTTTTCATTATTTTGTTATTTCTTTCTCTTATTAGAAGTTGATTGTGTTATCCTATATTAATTGATTTGGGTTTTGTGTATGGATAATCAGATTTTCGTTATTGTTCGGTTGTTTGTGTATGAACCCATAGGATATTATGAATGGATGATTTTAATGCATTCATTGAATCATTTGATTGTATACACATTGTTAGAATTTTGATATAATTTGTAATTGTTATGTTGAAATTAATATGTAGCGACTAATGATTCGTAATCATTAGGGATGACATGACCTAAGTTAAATGACACATCATTTGTGATTTTTGCCTTGATTAATCGGTTTTCCTAATCCTTAATGCTACTACCTAATTAAATCTAGAGATCGTATCCTAGGTTATTTGGTGGTTATGTTTAATCAACTATCGTATCTTGATTAAACAAAACTTAAGGGTAAACTCGAATTAGTTATTAATCCACAATTAATAGTTTTTAGGAGAGGTTTGAGAATAACAAATCAATAAAATATGCTTAATTAGGGTGTAGACCGAGATTGAACCAAATAATTCCCTACCGAATTTCCCAAATTTACCATTTTTACTATATTTTCTTTAATTTTTTATTAGTTGGTTTCGTTTTTTTCTTATTTCAAAAATCCAAACCATGACCCCCCTAATTTTCGTAAACATCTATTAATTTCATTTCATAAGCTAACCGAACACTCCCTGTGAGATCAACCTAGACTCACCACTACTATAGTAGTAGTCTAGTTATTTTATTTTGACTAGCGTTGCGACACGCTGGTCAGATGACCTATCAATCTTATTAATGCTCCCATACAGAGAGTGAAAGGATAAGGAGATATAGGATCACCTTGCCTTAAACCTTTAGCTCCTTTAATCAACTTGATGCCTTAAACCTTTAGCTCCTTTAATCAACTTGATTGGGCTCCTTATTGACTTGTTTGTTATACAATTTTGTACATATTCGTTGCTCAATCCACTTGATAAATTGCTTGGGAGACCTAAAATCTTCTAATGCATAATAAATGAAACTCTAATTGATATAATCAAAAGCTTTGTGGAATCAATCTTCATTTCATAGTTCTTTTAGGTTTATTCCTTGTGGTAATTCTAATAGTTCTTATGCCAAAAGGATGTTACCTCTAATTTTCATATCATGAGTGAATTCACCTTGACAAGGAATAACAATAAAGCTCAATGCAACTTTCAACCTAGCAACTAATAGCTTAGAAATGATCTTGTATATGATTTTACAAAATGGAATTGGCACATAACCATTCTATGAAAAAGGGTTAAGAACATTTAGTAGCAAGCTATATTCAACTCTTTTAGCATCTTTCCATTTAGAAGAAGAATTAAAGTTATCATTAGAGACTTAATCTTTATCTAAGTGCTAAGAGTTCTACAAGAAAAAATCACTAAAGCTATTTGTTTTATGAACTATATTTGGGTTTAAGGAATAAATTTCCTTCTTAATATCATTCAAGTTGAATGGTCTAATGAGGAATTCAGGTTTTTCTCTTGTAACTAATCGAGGAATGAAAGAACTTAGTACTTGCACAGAAGAGCAATTGTCAATAGAAGAGCCTAATGAACTATTGAAATTTTATTATAAAAAGCTTTGTCCCCTTATTTAATTCGTTGAATCCTTGATGTTTGTTCCAATAATTAATTATAAGCTTCTAAAGCTTGAATATAGTTACAAAGAGCTAGCTTTTCTAGAGTCTTTTCACCTCTTAACTATCGTATAACTTATTTTGCCCTTGAAGTAGGTTAATTCTTGTATTATTAATTGCAGTAATAATGTTGTATTCCTTTCTTCATTTCTTCCTCATATCCTTATATCTTGTCAAGATAATTATTAGACCTAAAGTGAACCCTCCTTATCAACTATTTTAAGAGGCAATAAAGATTGAACAAGGCCCTATCTAACTTCTTCCTTATCATCCAACAACCTTCTCCTTATAATGACTTGTCACTTTCTCCAATGTATTCTTGCAATTTCAATGAGATTAAAATGTTAAGAAGTGTTTTAAACCACTCTTCCCTCCATCGTGAAGCCCCCTAATCAATAACAAGTTTCAAACTCGTCATTGTCCCATTTTGGGTAAGCTTTAAGTTTTCAATTTTAGGATGTTTTTCATAATTTTGCAGTCTTTATTGAAATTATTCATTGCTTATATCAAAATGTATTGTGTCTTACATGTTTATGACCTCAATTTAGTGAGTAATTAATTTGGCAAAATTATTGGTTTTGACAATTTAAGATTTAGAAAGTTGGGAATTTCCCCAACTTTAAAGATCACTTTAAAAGTTTCATAAAATTAATTCGTATTCAATTGATTGGATGTTTACTGTAAAATTTTCAAAATGTCAAATACAATTTAAGAGATCTAATTATTGTTAATGTTAAAATTTTTGACCTTGTGCTAATAATAAATCAAAATTTTCAAAATTTATGGAATTTTTTTGTATCATTCTAATAAATTGATGGTTTTTTATGACATTATTAGTATGTTTGAGGTTTTAACTTTCTTATTAAATCTTTTATCCATGTTTCAATTGAAATTTCATTTTTTTTGCATATTATTAAATTTAGGAATTGTTTAAAGTTCATTATATTGCTCCTCGTATGGCACACAAGGGGCATAAATTATGTGTGTATAACTTTACCTATTTTAAAACTAATTAATGAATTGCCTATTTTAATGAATAGTAATATCAAATTCATATAATGTAATTACAAAACAAATACAACAATAGAAGAAGAGAGTTATGTAAGAGACAAAATTCAATTTATAGTAGCTTGGAATGCGTCTACTCCCGAACATCCACTTGGAATTCACTATATACTCTTTATTTAAAGGAAAAGAGAAACTGCCCATACTTTCCACGTGTGGAGAGGATTCTCGACAATCGTCTTACTTTGTCACTATTCAACTTTTCCACGTGTGGAGAGGATTCCCGACAATAGTCTTGCTTTGTCACTATTCAACTTTTCGACGTGTGAAGAGGATTCCCAACAATCGTCTTGCGTTGTCACTATTCAAGAGAATCCCCCTCATTATTATTGTTCAAGGCTAAACAAATAATTTTCCCAATTTCACAACTATATACAATTCTAAACTTAAGTATGTTATTCAATGTGCTTACGCACTCTCTGACATCAAGCCTATTAGAAAGTCCATAGTATGCTAAAAGTTCCTCCTACAACTTAATTACGATGTATTTATACCCAAAATCACTTCTAAGTGGTAGTTAAGTCTACTATTATCTATCAGTTAGCCAATTTCTATTTGACTAGGGCGTTGGCCAGTTACATTGGAAGTCCTATCTCAGTAACTTTAAAACCTAACGTCGACTCAATAGGTATAGCCTTTTGTCTAGCTAGCGATTCACTAGTTGGCTAATTGCAAAACTAGTCATTTTGTAACTTTTTTCACTTTGGGTTAGGCTAGTTGAAAATTTTTAAGTTTTCCAAATGTATAGAAACACCTTGTTTTGATAAACACTTGGTTGAAATATATACCGAATTTTGTTTATAAATCAAGAGATAAAAAGTTTGTTTGAACTTTTCACCGTAATTAAAGATTATTACATTAGTTTTGAGATTGATGAATGCCTCCCTCGTGGAATAAGTTGGTTGTTTGACATTCATATTGGAAAGTGCCTATTTAATTTATATGTTGTGTTATTATTATCTTTGATAACTAAATCAAATTCTTAATCACTCTTCAAAACTCATAGGGTGATATCCCCCACTCCATCACTCGAGTTTAGAAATTATTCTCCATAAGCCTTTACTTTGCAAGACATGGGAGTTTCACAATGACATCAAGACTATTCACTCCGCATATTTTCAGAGATATCCTCGACATTCTCACGAGGTTTCTTGACCAAGCATTTCCGTAAGGAGGGGCATAATTCCATGCCTGGAGAACAAAGAAAATTCTTGATTTGCCCCCCTCTGACGAAACCCTACAAAATCCTAAGTATTCCAGAGAATTCAAGAAAAACTCTTTGCAATTAGAAAATTTTATAAAAGGTATAGTATTCAATAGATATGAAAATAATAATAATAAATTTTTAAGACAGATTTAGGCTTTTTGAAAGAGGTACAAGCCGAGCCGAGGACACTAATATGTATAAGATTTATTATATATGCCTATCAACTCTATGCTTTTATTACGGTTAACATGGAAGAAACTATCAACTCCAATGTAATGTTTTCAAATGTTTTTTGTTACATATAACTATGTTATTTCCATGCTTATTTCAGTCCCACTCTTACACATAAAACAACAGCTCATTACGGTTATAAGACAATGGCATCATAAAAAATCAAGCATCTAGGTAAAGATTTATGCACCATTAGGAGAATGGACTTTCTCTACACGCAGACAGCTTTTCCGGACCAATTCGAGACTTCAAAATCTACCATGACGTTATGGGAATAAACACTTCTATTCATCTATTCCCCAGAGCTTTACAATACTACAAGGGAAACTCCTTCTGTAAAAGGTCAAGGTTTCGAGAATCACAAAATTCCAGCATGTCATTCCTTGAAGCACAGCTGCAATAAGTAGAAGATATCATGTCACTCAACAGTACAGTGAATGCTAATACTTCTCATAATTCGACCCACATACCTTAAAGAAATTCTTAAATATTGCCAAGCATTATCAGCCTTGGGATTCATAGAGAGTGCCCGGACATAGTAGCGGATTGACTCTTCATACATACCCTTGAACAAAAGGTTTTGATTTTTATGAACAGCTGGTTAGTCGTCTCATAAGAATAGATGTTGCTCATAAATGTAATTTCATGTACAAAAGGTACTGACTAGCATTTGTAATAGCATTCAGCTAAATGTTTATGGTCCACCAAGCGGAAATAATACCTGGTTGGCATAACTAATTCCCATGTTTGCCCAAGCACGAACGTAGTTGGGTTTCAAATCAAGTGCCTAGAAAACCAAAGGAGTTTAATGCACAATTAAGAAAATAATACAAAAAAGCTAGCCAGTTTATCAAAGATCATTAGAAATTTTAGATTTCATCAAAGCCATACTAAATTTTCACATTGCACCAGAAAAGCAGAAAAAGGGAAATCTGCACATTAGATGATGGAAACATCAAGTTATTCACACCCTAAATAACCAAAACCATAAATAGATGAACTCTTTTATGATTACTAATAGCAACTACAGCTGTGGAAGGGCCCGTAGGCAGTTGCAATGAGCTAGAAAAAAAGACTAGGTTTCACTAAATGCAGAAATTTCCCCACTAGCACCTACCAAAAAAGACTAGGTTTCACTAAATGCAGAAATTTCCCCACTAACACTTACCAAAATGATGTTATGCAATGGAATTAAACGTGGAAAGGAATGGTGGACAAAACACTGGTGATTATGCAAGGAAGGTTATGGAATGGAGATTACACGGGTTAAAAGGACAGATATTATGAATTGAAATTCCGTTACATTAAAAACTTTATCTACAATCAAACACCAGAATCAACAATGTCGTGCAAAATTGATTTCATTCCTTTTCTTATTACATTGTACCAAAGACCATTTTAAGGGTAGAGAAAACACAGATTCTGTTGCAAATTGCTTAATCATTAAAGGAAACAAGACGTGGAAGAACATATGTAAAAGCAAAGCCTCCCTTGTGATTCCGCAAAGTTCAATATGTTACCACGGACATGCAAAAAACACTTATAATCAACTAAGACAGCATCCATAAAACTAACTATTAGTTCTTTTTTTCATTATGAGAACCACTTGTATATAACAACACAGTAAAAATTTTTAAGGCCAGCTGTTAAAAAGCCACTAAGGTCCCCACAGAACAAATTCTACAACCCACTGACTGCTATGTTTTTCTCTTTCGCATTGCACCTTGTTCCTGACAGCAATAACTGTCGTATCACCATAGGCATACAAAAAGTTTGATTATTTGAAGAAGACCAGCTGAACCTCCCATGCTCCAAGGCAGAAAAAGGATAAAAGAAGAAAATTGAAAAGCTACTAAATAAGCAACCGCATAAACCTACAATGGAAAAGCTTCATATGGACCAATAGTAATTTGAACTGCTAACATTTTTCATTTCTCAAGTACGCTGCCAGCAATTTTCCAGATATATTAAACACAATTCAAATAAATATGAGTCCATAATAATTCAAACCAATACAAGTCCATAATAATTCAAATACATACCTGCTGGTAAGCTAATATTGCATCAGCACTTTGAACACTGTTGGCTTGTGTTGCGCCAAGCTTGTTCCAGAGGGAATAATCTTGTGGCTTGAGTTTCAAAGCTGTCTCAAATGCAGTGATGGCTTTATCGTACTCCCTGGACAAATTGTACAGTACACCTAAAACTACATGCACATCAGCATCTTCAGGTGACATTTCAGCTGCCTCATTAAATAATCGAGCAACCTGTCTCAAGTAAATAAATATTACATTGGATGACCACTTTGAAATAGGGCTAATATACGACATCAGAGAAAATAAGAACCCAAGGTGAGAACAAAATATAATGACTTGTCATGCAAACTCCTTACCAACATACAATCATCATCTTAAAAGACCGTGTCTTAAGGGAATCAATACAGGCTATTATCAAATTCTGGAGAAGGTTCAATAGTAGATCCCATGGGAGATTGGAAGTGGGTGCATTGGATAAATTATGTTCACCACAAATATAATATATATCTGGAGGAGTATACATAAAAACGTAGAACATAAAAACTTAGAACCCCTTAAAGACTTGGCCAAGTTCGATCTGCAAAAATTATGAACTAAGTTCTCAAGTTACAGTATTAACTGCAATAAAGTGACAGCTGTGGTAAATTGGATAAAAGACAAAAGTAATGTCTAATTATCCCAAATCAAACTCATAGCCACTGTGGAACTCGCCTAAGCTAATAAATTCCAATGTCCATCAAAAAGATGGTGCATAGCAACTTATATGTCCCAACAAATATGACTCTATCCTCAACCTGTACGCTAGAACGACTGCACTGTCCCTAACTTTTTCACAACAAAAGTTTTCTGTGACCAATGCACCATAATCTGCAGTGGAATACCTATCAAACTTGAGTTAGCATATTTTGTATCTAAACATATTGGCATATCAATGTATGGTTCCAGTACAGGAGCCCCTACCCAGGAGCCTCTTTGATGTACCACACAATGAAAGATGCCTCTTCATACATGGGGAAGACAAACTCACACGGGAACTAGAAAGGTGACTATCAGGTCCGTAAAAGTACAATATAAGACTAGCTCACACAATAATCAGAAAGATGACAAGAAGTCCTGTAAACGTAAGTTATAAAGGCTTGCCAACCAATCTCTAGCTACTAGTTGGATCAAAAACAACACCACTAATTAGATACAAGATTGATGTTAGGATCATCATAAACAAATGTTACAGGTGATCTTTCAACTTAGAAATATCAATCGAGTCATCTACGGTAAGTATGCCATCATTCAAATAAACTATCATAAGAAATTCCATATATAGAATGCAAATTGATGCAATGTATAGAACTGAACTCCTACACTGTTGTATTTAATCTCACAAGTCATGAGTGATCAAATCTTTTAAGGCTGTGTAATGAATTTGTCAGTATACAAACATAGTTCGACTCCCCATAAAACAAAACCTAGAACTTGCCCCACATAAAACTACTCTTAAAATTCACCATGGAGAAATATATCTGTAATATCAAGTGATCTAATATCCAACTTAAAGGGATAACAAGTTAAATGGGGCCAGATCCAACAGGGTAATAATAGAAGTCATGCCACAGGTTGAGCACTCTCAGGATGTCATACGTTGAACAACACCTAGCGTAAACTCTCCCGAAAGAGAAATATTTCCACTTCTTAGAGCATAAGGTCATCTAGTATATGTCCAAAACCCCATCTGGGATAAGGAATAGAATAGAAAAGTCAAAGGGAAATTAAGTGTACAAAGGCTAGAAGAACTGACAAAATCACTAAAAGGAGAAGAACAACAGAAAGGAACAAAAAGAAAAAACTGTTAGCATTCCTCCTAGTGATCAGCATGTTAGCATTCCCCCCTAGTGATCAGCCCAAAGTACAGCAGCCTAAGCCTATTCAAACCTATAATCGTAGGGGTAAGATGGGGAAGGGGAAAATTGCCCCATAGGTAGGTTGTTATGAGTTAGTTACAGAGAAAGATTGTAGAGGACAGAATATAGATTGAATCTAGGGGAGAGAGAGGGGCCATTATTCCTATTGTAAGCAATTGTTTTGGCCTGGAAATTTTTCCCAGAGGGAGCCTACTGCTGTAACTCTCTAATACATACGTAAATAATACAATCTCTATAGTTTTCCCTATCAATCGGTGCTTTCATTGAGAGAGCCAAGTGACTAGAGATTGTATGCAAACTAGAATGGAGGCTAGAGTATCTGCAGTAGAAGCGTCTCTTAGGAGACAGGAATCATCCCTCTCAGCTCAAGAGGGAATGGTTAAGTCACACGACACCACCTTGAAGGATCTGAGAACACAACTTAGTTCCTTGATGGCTAGCGTAGAAACACTGGCCAAATCTCATAATCTTTTGTAGTCGGAGTTGAGAGATGGATTTTAGACTCTGATGGCAAAAAACCCACAGAAACAGAACGTGGGAGGTGAAGGAGAAGGACCACCGGCGTTTACCCACCACGCGTCCTCTTCTGCGGGTGGCAACAGACCCGCACACCACGCATCCAACTCTACTGGTGGTGATAGACCCGCAAGTGGCCTACAAGGGTCTGGTTCTCGCCAAAAGGGGACCACAGTTCTTCAGCTACTACAGAACGTGCATGGGAAGATTACAAAAATGCAGCACGTCGGGTCAACCTACCTACATTCCATTGTGAAGACCCATTCGCATAGGTCATGCGAGCTTAATCATATTTTATGATTCACAAAATTCCTTCTGAACTTCGTTTGCCGATGGTTCAGATTTGTATGGAGGGGACTACGTTGTATTGGTTAGTGACTCTACATGAGTTCGACCCCTGCATGACTTGGGAGCGATTCAAGCGTTCGTTGTTTGATCGATATGGGGGTAAGGATGAGGGTGACCCAAATGAGCAGCTGAAGTCAATTACCCAGCGAGGATCAGTGGACATATATATTGATGAATTTGAGAGGGTGGCATCATAAATAGCCCATTTTCCCGAAGAGTGGTACATGAGTTGCTTCTTGGGTGGGCTACATGAGGAAATAAGGAACAGGGTCCAAACCCATGATCCACCAACTCGAACTCGGCTGATCTCTGTCACACGGAAGGTGGAGAGGGAGTTAATCGGAGAAGGGGCAATACGACCAGGAGAGTTGAGGAACAAACCAGGAATTTTCCCTTCAAGTTATGGGTCTCAGCTGGGTACTTTTAATATCCAGCGTCCAGGTCAGCCAAATAGTGTAGCTGGAAGTTCTAAGAATGATGCAAAGGAGTTACCTAATAAGAACTGAAATATTGTAATAGATGGTAATCAGCCAGGAGGTTCAAAATGGAGGTGAACAAGGAATTTATCCTACAAGCAGCTTATGGAGAGAAGGGCCAAGGGGTTGTGTTTTAACTGTGGACAAACTTTCGGTCCACTCCACTGATGTCCAGATAAGGAATACAAATTAATTGTTTGGGAGGGTGACGAAGAAGATATTAGGATGACTAATCTAGAAGCAACAGTGGTTGAGTAGCAGCAAGAAAATTGGGAGCTAGTGTGCAATTCGGTTGAGTTCAGGGAAATAGGAAAGGACCAATCTTCACCCATGAAATCCATGGTCTTGATAGGTAAGCTTAATGAAATGCCTATCATAATTATGGTTGATAGTGGAGCTAGTCATAACTTTTATGTCTAGCATGTTGGTTCAAGCTATGGGTATTTTCATTTACTCCTACTAGATTATTTGAAGTAAGATTGGGAGATGGACATTGATCCTTTTCACAAGGTATTTGCAAGGAGATAAAATTGGAGCTAAATGGAGAAGAGTTTAGTGTAAATGCATATGTCTTTGACACAGGGGGACGTGGTTTAATCTTAGGTGTTGCATGGCTGGAAACATTAGGGGAGGTGAAGGTTGATTGAAAGAATATGTACATGTCATTTAATCAGAGGGGTGCAAAGGTTACCTTGCAGGGAATTAACATGCAAGCCTCTTCTCTTCATGCTCTACAACAGATTTTAAAGAAACAGGAAGTGGAAGTAGAGGAGCTGTTGTGGTCTATGGGTATCAGTGGGTCCTTATCTGAAGTGATGGGAACCTTGGACGTAGGGCAACAAGAGGAGTTGCGGGCTGCATGTTTTGTTTAGGTTTGAGTCGGTTTTTCAGAAGACAAGGGGGCTGCCACCTAGGAGGGCTCATAACCATGCAATTAACTTTAAGGAGGGGGGAGAACCTGTGAATATTCATCCATATAAACATGCACATCATCACAAGGATGAGATTGACAGACAGATTTGGGAATTACTGGAAACCGGAGTCATTAGGCCTAGTATCAGCCCTTTCTCAAGTCCCATCATCCTTGTCAAAAAGAAGGATGGGTCATGGCGGATATGCATCGACTACCAAGCTTTAAATAAGCTCTCGATGCCTGACAAGTTTCCAATTCCAGTAGTAGATGAGCTGAAGGAAGAGTTACATGGGACTAGATATTTTTCTAAGGTTGATTAAACGTCGAGTTTTCATCAAATCAGGGTTAGGGAGAAGGAGGTCTATAAAATGGAGTTCCAGACTCACAAGGGGCATTACGAGTATCTAGCGATGCCCTTCGGATTCAATTACGTAACCTCTATTACGTAAGTTCGTGTTAGTTTTCTTTGACGACATTTTGGTTTACAGTTCAGATTGGAATCAACTTATGAAACATTTGGCTTGGATGTTGCAATTATTACTGGACAATCAATTGTTTGCTAACAAGAAGTATATTTTTGGACAGCAATCTGTAGAGTACCTAAGCCATGTTATCTCATGTGAGGGGGTAGCAATGGATCCATCGAAGATCAAAAGTATTTCGGAATGGCCTATTCCTAAGAATGTAAAGGGAGTAAGAGGGTGGTTCCTCGGTCTCACCGGGTACTACTGAAAATTTGTCAAAAATTATGGTAAATTTGCCAAGCCTCTTACTAAACTCACCAAGAAAGATGGTTTTAGCTGGGGAAGGGAGTCCCAAGAAGCTTTTGAAGAATTGAAGGACAGGATGACCGCATCACCAGTCCTAGCTTTACCCGACTCCTCCAAGGAATTCTCCCTTGAGTGTGATGCTTTGGTAAAGGCTTAGCTGTTGTCCTAATTCAAGGTCGTCGCCCACTAGCCTATTTCAGCAAGGCCTTGGTTGAATCAACTTATTCTAAATCAGTTTATGAGAAAGAAGTGATGGCAGTAGTAATGGCCATTCAGCATTGGAAGCACTTTCTAACGGCGAGACATTTCAAGGTTTATACCGACCATAAAAGATTGAAGCACTTATTAGACCATCTATAGATCAACAACGTTGGCAAGCTAAGTTGTTGGGTCTGGATTTTGAGGTGATCTATAAACCCGAAAAGCAAAATGGGGCAGCAGACGCTTTATCAAGGGTTGAAGACGACAAGTTACTGTTCTCAACAATTTCAGCTCCATTTTGGCTTGATATGGATGTAGTACGACGGGAGGTCAAGGAGGATACCAAGCTTAACTCACTCATGACAGCTCTCCAAGAAAACCCCAATTCTAGACCTGATTACCATCTAAGGGATGACGTATTGTTCTACAAAAACAGATTAGTCCTTTCAGCCACTTCAGTGTTAATCCCTCAATTTCTGCATGAGTATCATGTCTCACCTTCAGGGGGACATTCTGGTTTTCTAAAGACCTATAAAAGGTTAGCTAGCAGATTGTTTTGGCTAGGAATGAAGTCATCAATACAAAAGTTTGTGCATGAATGTGTCACCTACTAGAAGAATAAGTACATGGCAATGTCTCCAGCTGAACTCTTGCAACCCCTGCCTATTCCTAAGCTGATTTGGGATGAAGTCTCAATGTACTTTATTATAGGGCTCCCATAGTCTCACAGTTGTGCAGTCATATTGGTGGTAGTGGATCGTTTATCAAAGTATGCCCATTTCTTACTCCTCAAGCATCCTTTCACTACTAAAACCATGGCAGAAACATTCATCCGAGAGGTGGTGAAATTGTATGGTATTCCTAGCTCCATATTAAGCGATAAAGACCCACTCTTTACTAGTAATTTCTGTACAAGGGACAGTATTGAAGATAAGTTCTTCCTATCATCCACAAACGGATGGACAAACGGAAGTGATTAATAGATGTCTAGATGCCTATCTTCGTTGCTTCACTATCGAACAACCTAAAAATTGGTCTTATTGGTTATCTTGGGCTGAATATTGGTATAACACTAACTACTATGTCTCGACTAGAAGGACTCCTTTTGAAGTCGTCTATGGTCACCTTCCACCTACCTTGCTGCACCTTGCTGCAGTTTTCACAAGGAGAAACTCAAGTGGAATCAGTGGCACTAGCTTTGGTTGATAGAGATGAAGCGTTACGCCAACTCAAACACAACCTATTGCAAGCACAATCTATGATGAAGAAATTTGCAGATGTTCACAGAAGGGAGGTGAATTTTCAGGAGGGAGACTTGGTCTTTGTTAAACTAAGACCATATAGACAACTCATTGTTGCAAGAAGGATCTGTCCTAAGCTTTTAGCAAGATACTATGGTCCCTTCAAGATCATTGGAAAGGTTGGGTAGATTGCCTATAAACTACAGCTCCCAACTACGTCCAAAGTACATCCGGTTTTCCATGGTTCCCAACTAAAAAAGGTTGTGGGTGACCATCCTATTGAGCATAATCTCCCTCAAGTACTGGAGATGGACCATTTGGAATTGGCTGAACCAGAAGCAGTCCTAGCTTCACGCATGTCAAAGTCCAAGGGCAGAAGTATTCTCAAGTGGCTTGTTCATTGGAAAGACAAACCAGCAGAGAAAGCAACTTGGGAGGATGCAGAATTCATTAAAGGGCAATTTCCTTCTATTCACCTTGAGGACAAGGTGCCTATTGAAGGGGAGAGAATTGTTAGCATTCCTCCTAGTGATCAGCATGTTAGCATTCCCCCTAGTGATCAGCCCATAGTACAGCAGCCTAAGACTATTCAAACCTATATTCGTAGGGGTAAGATGGGGAAGGGGAAAACGGCCACATAGGCAGGTTGTTATGGGCTAGTTACGGAGAGAGATTGTAGAGGACAGAATATAGATTGAATCTAGGGGTAAATAATACAATCTCTATAGTTTTCCCTCTCAAAAACTGAATGGAAGAAAAAGATAAAGAGGTAAGCTCAATGCAGGTAATCTGTTGGAGCTATGTGGAATAACATAAATATATCTCTAGGGCCTGAAATACCCAAGATCAGAAACCTTCTCTTATTTTTGAGGAAGTAATCTAATGTCAAGATGATGAAGATTAAAGACTTCACTTTTCATAAACTGTCTAATTTATTTATGTTTCTTATATTTATTTGGTAACTTGAATAAATTATTTCAAAATAATCCTAAAATTAGATCTATACGAAGAAGTTTGATTCCACTTTAAAAGTAGAGGTTATCTATTTTATTTATATTTTATTATTTTGTTTATCTGATAGTTTCAGTATTTGAGTTCAAATTAACATCTATAATTAATTAATCTATACAGACTTAAAGTTTTTCTTAATGGAAAAAGTGTCAAAATAGAAGTATGATTAGATTATGGTAGATTACTAAAGCCTCTTTATATTTGTAGTCTGTTAAGCTTGGAGGAGCTTGATAAGTAGCAGTAAATTCTAAGATTTGCATTCCTAAGAATGTTTAGTAGTAAATTCTAAGATTTCCATACCTAAGAATGTGAAGCTTTCTTTTCTCTCAGTGTCTCATCAACACATTTTACAACATGGACTACATATGTATTCCTTCAACACTTTACATATTCTGTAGAATAGTAAGGCCTCCTCCAAACAAATATACTTTGCGATAAGGAATCATATTCTAACTTTCAGCAAACAGCTGTTCAAAAACAAGATGAAGCACATCTGATCATGCTACTTGAAGAAAACAAACTTCATCTACTATTTAAGAAAATTAAGCTAACTGGAACTGTTCAATTTTCCACAAGGATATGTTTACAAACAATGTTACTTGGGTGGCCTATGGCAGCCAGAAAAATCAGTAAGGGGTATAATAATACTCACATCAGCATAATACAAAGAATCAGAAAGCCCGGGAGGTGCAAGTGTTCTATACTTTGGGTGATTGCGTAACCATCCATATAAATATTTCAATGCAGCTGCCTGTTCCAACTCTGCAATTTTAATAAGGAAATCAAACTCAAAACCTTTTGATACCAAAGACTTCGATTACACAATTGTGATGAAGCTCTCATGTAACGAATATTTTTATTTAAAACTTTGTGACACATATCTTAAAGCTGTGGAAACAACAGCAAACCTACTAACCATTAGTGTGACTCACACCAAGAGCAAGAAGCACTTCTAGATTTGCAGGATCAGCCTCCTGTGCACGCATCATTGCAGCAATAGCCTGTAAATCTCAATTAAATGAAATTAGAACCTCAGACAAACAATATCTCAAATTTGTGATTCAACGGAAAAATCTAATTTGACAACCTCTTGATTATGAAATCATCTGAAAACTTAATTCTCAAAGCTATGATCATGATAGAACTAGTATTTCAGATTACAAGTAATGGCTTCAATGGAAGTACTCAAACAGACTATTAAGTTTTGAAAAGAACATGATATATATGTTAGTCGAAAGCCTGAACATCCAGATATTTAAGCAATAGGCAAGAACAAGAGGATCACATCAAAGAGAGGGTTTATAAGCTTCAGTAGGAATGGTTTGTTTATAGAACAATATTCTAGCATTAAGAAGGTATTAGAAAATCATAAGTTTTCTACATGCAAACGATTTTACCGGAGAAGAAGCTTAAAAATCTGCTGGTCTTTAGTTGTGATTAATAACTACTAGGATATCAAGAGATAGAAAGCAGAAGCATAATGCCACCAGATTGGAAACTTAAAGAAGCTTGGGAGAACATGTGATAACACCAAATCCAAAACTAGAAGCAGCTTTGTGAAACAATTGGAAGCGACTGATCCTCCACGAATTTCTTAAACGGAAAATAGAATAGACTAGATTGCGTATCTCAATCTAATAATTCAACTCGAAATTTAGAATAACCTGTTGATCATCATCATTCTCCGCATGTGCAATTCCAAGTAACCTCCAACCTTCTGCATTCTCAGGGTTTTGCATAACTTCAGCCTCTAAAGCAAGCACTGCTTCACTCAAAAGGCCCTTTCGGAATAGGTCTTGTCCTTCTTTCAATGGATTCTGGTGACCAACATAAGGATTCATGTCAGAGAACACATAGACACCTCTTGAAGCATCTGATTGTTGTCTGCTAGCTGCTTGCTCATTTAGGTACCTTTAAATTATGCTGAAGAGTGTCAGTAAAAAGGGAATGTACATATTGACCAAAAAAAAGGGAACATACATGCATAACAAGAGAAAAATTGCAAGATTAAAAATCCCCTTGACCATTGAACACAATAATATCACCAAAGATGGATGCAAAACAAAAACTTTAAAAATGAATAAGAAAGGACAGATTGCACAACCACAAGTCTTAATTTGGTGGGATGAGGAGCGGGAGCTGGTATGACATTTTTTATGCTACTGTTTGTCATGAACAGTGACAGAAGACAACAGATTGCACAACCACAAGTCTTAATTTGGTGGGATGAAGAGTGGGAGCTGGTATGACATTTTTTATGTTACTGTTTGTCATGAACAGTGACAGAAGACAGCTTTGTCATATTTATAAAAATTTTTAATGAAATTTTTCCCTATTAGATAGGAATTGAAAATTAAGTTTTATATTGTCCTAGTTTATTCAGGGCTTAAGTCTTCTATTTTATCCATTTAGTCTTAGGAAGAGGATCCCAAGAAATTTTCTATATATATGTAATCAACCTTTCAAAGAATGAAGGCTGATTTTTCTACAAAATTGGTATTTTTCAACTTAGCGGGTAGATGCCTTCTCCTAATAATGATGTTTTCATCCTACGAACAATGCTAGTTTAATAATCCTGTGAGTCATTCTTTTAAATATTCATTTTTTTGTTTTCTTTATCAGAGTTGCCTGCAATAATCTGATAGCCCAACAAACCTAGCCTAAAATTTCAGCAACCTATACATTTATTTCATCCCTTAAATTTGAATTCTAGCAAGCCTAAGGACAGTTCTTTCGACCATCCTACATGATGAAATCTCATGACAAATGTATTTTACATTTGAGGAAAACATGTCAAATGCAGTTTTAGCAATAGAATATGACTAAAAGAAAGATGATAAAACCGGAAGGAGGATTAAAATACTTCATAGTAAGCACTATAACTGATCCAATTACCCAAACAAGTCATCCACAAGACAGAAGCTGAGATTACAAACAAGTGCCAAGAGTCAAGAAACGTCAATCCTAGGATTGCATGGTTGAGTAGATTTTAGGGGCAGTGGAACTGCACAAGGTTTTTACATGCTTCTCAACAACTTGTTTCTTACAAGTATATCTTAGAAACTAATTTCTAAATGTTATTTCCAATTTATCAATCTTTAAAATTGTTAACTCTACTTACTCATCATATGCATTTGCCCAATTATCAGTCGAACTCTCCCCTAGTGCCCCTTCAACTTGCTGCCCAAATTCGTCCACCCAGTCATTCACATGCAATTTTGAAAACTCGTTTATCCATTGATCATCAACTAGTCTACTTTGGTCTCCAGAAGTGAACTCCTTCACCCATTGATCAGGTCTTTGAGAAAGCTGAGGAAAAAAATATAAGAAAATTAAATATTAAAGAAAGTATCAAGAACATGCAAAAAAGAGAAGATAAGTTTTGTTATTTAAATCTTCTTATCATCCTTAATCAAACTTTTCACACTTTCCTATGTCATTTCCCTACCCAAACTACCACCCGAACCTTCCCAAATCAGAGAAGAATGAGAGAATCAAAATTAATATCTACAGCATTTATCAGATTTAACATGGCGTGCCACATACAATTTCTGTGAATTATCCACACAATTTCTATAACAGAACAATCTTTGTAATTATATTGAACAAAGCAATGTAACAAAGCATAACTTTGAACTATGACATTGAACAAGTGATAAATTCAAGGCTTTCTATGAGCAAGAGAAAATTATCCTTTAAGCAAAAAGTTGTCTTATTTTTTACGAAATTGGTAACTTGCCTCATTGTGTACATATTCATCTGCCCAAGAACTCCCACCGTGCTGTTGTTGATACTGGGTTGTCCAATCCCCATTTGCAGACAATGTTGCTGGCTTGACTTGATTATCATCAATAATAAGTTCACCACGACTCATCTTTGACACAAACTGAAGAAACTTTGAATTCTATGCAGCCCACACCATTCATATAGCAACCATGCAAAGAAAAACCAAACATATTGAATGTTTGCATGATGCAAAGAAAAATAGAGTGCTCATGTAACATGCAGGAAATAATAACCTGCAGTCAGCATCAATATCCATGATGTATCTTTGCTCATCACTTGTTTATAAACAGGTAAAATGATTAACGATAATCCAATTTCCAGTCATCCTACTACCTGCATTGTTCTAATAAAGTATTGTTTATATTTCGTACCTTAGTCGTAGCATTCTTAAAACGAGTTACTCAATTCCTTTCCATCAACTTAATTTCTGCCAATTCTCCTACTAGTCACATGTTCCTAATAGTCCTTTTGACATTCAGTAGAGCAATAAAATTTCTTGTTTTGATTATCCACCAAATAATAACACTATTAGACTTAATAACCTCTTAGATTACTACACTGATATTCATCTTTGTTGCAATCATATTTCAGAAACATATGAATAATATTATATTGTTATCAAAGGCACTTTCCAAAGCAAATGTTATTGTTAGATTAAAATCCAAGGATTTGAGAAAATGCTCATATCAAAAACACCTTAATTTTTTCTCACTTAATTTTTTCTCCATGAAGCTATTACAATAAGTCCCCAAAAAGACTATACATAAATACACACACACACACACACACATACACACACATATGTATGTATGTATATAACCACACATACATACATACAAAAATATATATTGTTACAGAATATAGCAGCACGTAATTATAGGGATTATATAGTTAATGTAAATATCATAGTTATAGAGATTTAGCATGATTATAGGAATTATTTTCCTAGTTTAAACCTATGTATTCCTGTATAAATATCTGTAGTATTATTCCAAGTAAAATATAGAAAACTCCTCATTCTTCTCATGGTATCAGAGCCTAGTCGTGTTCTGGGTCTCTTCCTTAGTTTTTTGTCTTTCGTTTTCTGCCCTATCGAAGGCAGTATACCGATTGTGTGACATTTTTTGGAGAAATTTTTTCTCACCTCCTTCATAAGACACTATTGGTGCCGATTGGCTATCCCCTAAAATTCGGTTCTCGGATCTTTAGTGCCTGACCCACACGCGCCGCCCAGTCCCAGAGGCCTTGTCCACGCGCCAGCATCTAACGGGGCATGAGCGCCCTCTTCCGAACCAGTTTCTTCCTCCGGCTCTTCTGTCCCTGTCTAAATATCCTGTCAATTTTGGGGAATTGTTGGTCTGTGTTGGTGTAGAAGACAGCCATAGATCCCTTCTATTGTGATGGTGTGGCTGCTGAGACATTTTTGTGGTGTTGCTGAATATTTCTGATTTACGTAGTGATATTTACGTAGTGGAGAAGCATCTTGTTCTAAACAATCGAGGTATCCTCTCTTTTTTGTTTCTACTGTTTCTTTCCTCCTTTATCTGCTTAATACTATCAATTGGAAAATGGCTGAGAGTAGTGATATGGGTGGGGATAAGAAGACTATTACTGAAATTACGTTGGGTTCATCCAAAATTACTAGTAGGAAATTGATTGGAAGAAAAAATTATGCACAATGGAAAAGGACTATTCGCAGATTTGTGACTAGTTTAAATTTGGAAGATCATTTAACTAGTAATTTGCCTCCTAAGATTTATGTTGTTACTCGGAAGAAATGGTTAATGGAGGATTATAAATTGTTTAATCAAATCCAAAATACTCTTAGACCCAACTGTTGATCATGTGGTGAATCATTGTGATAGTGTCAAAGACCTATGGGAATATCTAGAATTTTTGTATGCTTGCAAACAAGATCTATCTCATGTTCATAAATTATTCTTAAAGATTTATCGAGCGGAACAAAGAGGTTGCTCCCT
>JANIIA010000009.1:63309368-63319807 GCA_027478495.1 Erythroxylum alaternifolium | reverse complement strand
AGGTGTGAAACTTAGGTTATTTTCTTCTAGGTGTGATTCCTAGAAATCTACCCTTCAATTCCTATTATTAACCCACCAAAATATCCTACACACCCAACCGCTAAGTTGTCCTACATCACAAGGGCATCCAACTGCATCATCTATTCTATCAACAAGAAAGGAGGTGCTACCTTACATTAGCAAACACCTGAACCATAACAGGTTTGTTCCCTACAAAATCTCAATCTCTGTCTTCAACAGTTTTTTCACTCCAGTACAAACCTTATTACACCTTGAATAGTATATTAACTGTTTGATCTAGGAATGAAAAAAATAACATTGTAATTGCATCTGTTGGAGTTTTTCTCATTGGTGATATTCAAACCACCATTACTCTCTAACCAATGCTTTGCCTTCATTGGTTTTTTGATGTCGCTCCTATAAGGATGACCTCCCTACTCCCCTCTCTCTTGCAAGCGTAAGAAAATCTAAACTCTAGACAAGCAGTCTTAGTTAGAATTTTAAAATTTAGTATGAGTTGCATTGTCAACACAATAGCTAAAAGAATTGCTAGCAAATTTGCAATTTGACTGCATGCATTTTCGTCTCCAGAACTCATGATAACTTCATCAGATAAACAATACAGTTTTCTTTAAATAAGAAGACAATTAAGTACAATTCTAACAAGTGGAAACTAAGAGAGATAATTGTATCTCCAAGAAGCTAAATTCTTCTTCAATTTCAGATCCAAGTAAATCAGAATGGTCAAGAAGTCAAGAATAGTGATAGTGGGAAAAAAATGATAACTTAAAATTTGCAGGTCCACGGCAATAAATTTGGATTGGAATTTTCATCAATGCAAAGTGAATACTCACAAATTTCCAAAAAAAGATAATACTCATTTGAAGAAAATTCTTCCAAAAATTAAAAAAATAAAATAGAACGCAGAACAAGAGAAATATCATTCGTAGATCACCTCGTTATCAGTCAGTAAGCAGGAAAGATTAACAAATTACAAACATCAATTGCATATGAAAACTAAAAGATGTTGGATGTCGGGAAGGCCGTACCTGACTTGGGACTTGTCTTCTATGGAAAACTGATGAAGGCATAAATTTAGCTTCAAAAGTTGGCAGTGAATGAACATAGATCGAATACAACCCTTCATGGCCCTTGAAAAACCTTTCCCAGAGAGATGCTAGTGGCAATGGCCCTTTAGTCAGGAACATAAATGCAATTTTCGGAACTCTGTTGAAAGGAAAGTTCTTTATCCGGGGAACAAAAGAAGCCCTCCAGAAGAGCTCCTGATCACTCATTTTGTGAAGCAAATTCGAAGGAGGGCGAATCCAATGGTCCAGAGTACCGGGCTCTTTAGTGCAGTAAAAACTGGACTTTACAGTCGTGACTGCTGTTTGAACTCCAAAACGTTTGATCGTGTATACACTAATGATTGAAAAGGTAACAATTAGAGCTAAGGAGAACAAAAACAAATGCAATAACCTCATAGGAAAGCCTCTGGATTGAGTTCTTATTGAAACTATATAGTCATTTGCTTCTTCTAATTGAGCGACCCTTGAATGCATATCAAAGACTCCACAAAACCAGGAAATCAGCTCTTGGATTGAGACCAATGAGATAAAAAGCCAATTAACAATCTGTGTTTTCGCACAAAATCAAAACCCAGACTTCAAAAATACATGTTAGAGGAGAAATGATGAAGGTTAATTGACATACAAAGATTTACACATCAACAGATGCAGTCGTATGGATAAGAAATAAATATAGATCTGATTAGAGAAGACTAGAAAATCTAATCTAGGCGCTTTATAACAATAACACAGTTGAGATCCCGAGTATTGAGCACATGGGAATCAGGGGGGGAAAAAAAGGGTCTAAGCAGAGATTCCAGGAAAGCAAAGGCTGAAGATATTACGTCAACGGAGGACATGAGCACGTTACAGCGTTGGTGAACAAAACATAGTTCTATTAACTTCAGATCCTAAGACTCGTTGTATGGCGGAATTGCCCACAAGAGGTTGGACAGTTGGCCAAACTCGAGAGGGTTGGAATTTAGGGAGAGAAAAGGGGGAGTTCGTTTCTGGGTTATAGAGTGACGCGAAAGAAAGAAATCTGATTTTTGTAAGAATGTTCTGCTTTTTGCGTGAATTTTAGTCATCAGTTATGGTGTTCACACTCAAAGGGGCGGGGAGGGTGTCGCCTGTTCTTACTTCTTAGGCGGAAACTGATAATACTTACTGACAACCTATCTGCCTTAAATAATTCAAAATCAATTAATCTTCTTCCACGTGCGAAGGCTCATCCTTATCCTATTATTATGTTATAATCTATTATGTGTCATGTACGTGCCGCATCTAGCAAACAAATGTTTTTTTAAAGATATTTAAGGGTCATTTGATTCTATTTTTATTTTTGTTGTTGTTATTTTTAGTTTCTATTTTTAACTTTTTTATTTTTATTTTTCTTTAAAAAATAAAAACTTGTTTGATTGAGATTTGTAATATAAAAACTGAAAATAAAAACTTATTTAGTTGAGATTTGTAATAAAAAATAAAAACAAAAAATATTTTTGAATTTATCATCTTGTTTCTATTTTTTGTAATTATACTCTTATGTGTAATAATTATAATATAATAGAATATATTTTAAAATTAATTAATTATCATTATAGCTAAAATTAAAATATATATATTAAATATTATTAAAAACTTACACATTTGTATATAATAAAACTTACACAGAAAATGTAGCCATCCGTTGTTATTAGTATTGGGAAAAGAGTTTATTCGAATATTTTACTTCCTTTGCTAGTTACTAAACTATTCATAAACAAAATATATTATTGTTATGACATTAAATGTTTTTGACTCCACTAGAAGGAACATAGGAGGGAGTGAAAAACAAACAAGCCAAGTTCTTCACTTTTCGTCTCTTCTCTAACATTCACTAACACATCCCACAAAATCACACCTCTATGCGCCTGCACATCCTTTTTTATATCTATCACTACAAAATGCTGCTACTCTTCTAACTAAATTCCAAAAACTCCAATTAATCTTTCTTTCTCTATAAATGAACTGTCGCCTCTTGATCTCATCAATTTCAACGATCCGATCTCTCTCTCTCTCTCAGTTGCAATATATGTGCTCTCGCCAGTTTCATTTTCCCATCACTTCCCTCTCCGTTCTCTGTTCTTCTGCACTCTATTCATGATCAAAAAGAAGTTAGAAGAAGCAACGTTCTAGGGAGAAACAGAGGATCACAAAATGCCAACTCCAATCCTCAAAATTGCCATCTTGATTAGACTGAGTGTTCTCGTCTTCATTCTCTTCATTTTGATCTCTTTGATGAACCAAAACGCTGAGACCAAGAAAGGGTCTCAATCATTAAAATGGCTGTGGAAGAATTCTTCTTCGTATGCAATATTCTTGTCCACGGACGAGCTTGATGAACCAGCAGAAGATACTTCCTGACCACTTCGTCCACCTTCGCTAGAGTACGACTTTTACCGCGACTCTTGTCCTAAAGCTGAGAGGATCATCTATGAGGTTGTTGTTTAGTGTGTTTTTGCTTTTATGTTCGTTTCTGTGTTGGCATTGTTAATAACTAAATGAAGTTCCAAACTTGATGTTTTTCTCGGCATAAAGTTCACATCTTTCTTCTCCATGGATCTGCTGTCACTCACAATGCATCATTTTCTTCTCAGGCACCGACATGAAAATGTCGTCGCATCATTCGAGTGGGTTTGTTCTTGCCTTCACCTTTCTACTGCTATGGGCTGTGGAGGATCAAAGATTACTTCCACTCTCTCAAGGACGTCAGTGAAGCAAAAATCATAGCAGAGTCTATAGATGAGGAAGACTCGGCAGAGAAACAATTTTGGAATAAAAGGAAACTTGTTTTAAAATCTTACGAAAACATCTTTTTTACGTTTTCATAAACCTATTGCAGTTTTTTATTTTTGAAAACTAAAACCGGTAGCAGCTCTGCTCCAAACATGTTTTAACCAATAGTTTATTTTTTTTATAAAAACTACAACGAAAAACGGCAAAATAAAATGGAACCAAACAGGGCCTAAACAAACCATTTCAATATTTCCAAATGTTGTATATATTTAAACAAACCAATTCTTCCACCTTTAACCATATATTGAAGTTGAGGAATATCATATCTTAAAAAATAAAATTCATACTTAGAAATAGGCTCATAGTATGACTTTCTTATGATGATAAGTAAATTCTTTCACACAGAATTCATGACTTAAAGAATCTAAAACTCCTAATTTCATGGAATGCCAAAGTTAGGATTTGGTAATGCAGATTCTCGAGATTTACAAAAAATCATAGAAAAGGTCCCTGCCTACAAGTCTAATATTGATGTGGAGGATATGTCGATTTGGATGAACCATTGTCCTAAAAGTTTCACTAATAAATATGCTTACATCTATTCATTGTTCTTGCCTAAAGAGCCACGTGGCGGAAGGTTATTGTCTAGTTCACTAGCAATATCCCAAGGCTTCTTTTATTTTTTGTACATCCATCAAACAAAGCTTATTGGCAATGGATAAATTAAAGGACATTTCCCAAACCAATAAGCTTTGCAAAGTTTGCAATCAAGGCCCTGAAAACTTGAATAATTTACTTTTCACATACCGCTTCTTTGTCACTTTCTAGAGCCAAGCACACGACTTTGAAAGTTATCATGTAATTGGCCTCAATTTATTTCTTGAACTAAACATGTCAAATTTACTCATAAAGATGATCGAAAAGTTTTTAACGTGGTAATTAGTTATGTTACTTATTCTTTATAGAAGGAGAGAAATCTGAGGATCTTTCAACTACAATGGATCAGACCACTATAAAAAAAAAGGGGTTTAGTAATGGAATGTGAAGGATTTCCATCAACAAACGAATTCAGCAACGGACGGAATAAGTCATCAAAAAAACGGTCATAGGTAATCTTTAGCGACAGATTAGAAATTACCTATCGCTAAAAAATTTTGTTCGATATTTTTTATTTTGTTGCTAAATTTGGCGAAGGATTTAGGATGCTTGTCGCTTACTAAATTTGGCAACAGATTTAGGATGCCCGTCACTACATTTAGCGACAGACAGGGTTTGAAAATTTGTCAAAAATTTAGTAATGGTAAGTTGTGTGTCGTTTGTAAATTTGCCGACAGATATTGTTATTTCGTCAGTAAATGCGCCGATATTATTTTTTAATTTTTTCCTACATTTAATTTTGATTTTGATTGATAATTAATTTTTACAATTACCTATTGATAATATTTTGATTTTTTCTACAATTAATTTGTCTACATAGTAAGTTGAATGATAATATAAAGTAAAAATTATCTTAATTGATATTAAAAAAGTTATCATCTGCAACAATAAGTATCTAATTCATACAAAATGACTTGAGAGTAGCTACAACTAATTTATACATTTGGTGAATGTAGATGCTCTGACCACTACGATAAGGCGTTGCCCCTCTCCTTCAACTCATCCACCTTATTACGAGCTGGGTTATGTAGTCCATCTACTGTTGCAACTAAGTTGCCAGCCTCTCTACTATGCTCTCAACCTGAATGACTCTTCCATTGGATGTGGACTGCATACTAGATATAGTTGTACTAGATGTGGAGGATCCTGAAGAGCATGTATTTGTAAATGAACCCAAGCCGAATATCCTTCCACGACAGTTCCTACCACTCACTGCATCAATATATGCCTGACTCTCATCAACAATTTCAAAGTGCTGAGACTATCTTTGAATGCTTTCTTGTATTTGGTCTTATCAGGAGGCAATGTTTATGTTAATAAGTGATAGCTATTAATAATTAATATTAAAGGATAAATTTCACATACATTAAGTTCTCTATATATGGTGTTGACGAACGTCACACCATCATGCTTCTTAGTGGGGGTATGCAAAAGGAGTTTACGTAGTGTAGGCTTCCTGTCCATAGACTTTTTCTGCATCAAAATAAAGTGTTATAAGTGAACTACATTTTAGAAAAACTTTAGCAGAGTTTCATCTATTTTTTATAATATTTACCCCTTATTGAACAAAGAAAGTAACTCAAAAACACAATCATATATGACACCAGACATTTAAAACACTATCTTTTTCATAATACACATATATTTTCATTCCAAAATTCACTCATCAAATTAAATTGAAATCAAATTTCATACATCCAATTAAAAAAATCAAAATATAAATGTAAAGTGTATATACTTATAAGTTTTTCTGCATGCTCCTGGTGGGTAATAGATCCTCCAATGTGTACAGAAAGACTCTCTCCCTCTGGTCCTCCACGTCCTTTTACAAAATTGTGCTTTGAAATGGACATTGTCTCGGGTGAAGTTCAATACTGCTGTCAACGACTCCATATTTCTTTAGATATATAAGGAGGTTGCACATCAATCTTGTGCATCGCACCAAGAAAGTCTCTTCAACGTATATGAGCTTGCCTATCCTATACTTTATAAATTACCGCATCAAATTTAGAATCCCAAAAAATTCTTTCTGAAAAATAGAATAACGTACTATAAGTACTTATAACATAAAATATTTATCTAATTAACGTATAAAATTAATTACAAAATACAAAATAATATATTTTTTGTTCCTTAAACTCTTGATAATAAAAATCTTTTGTCGCTTGAGAGATATTCTTATATATATAATTCTCAAGATCAATCTTCTCCTTGAACTTGGATGTCATGTTTCTTGAGCACATTCCAAACAGAACCAACCTAATATATAAGTAATTTTAGATCATTTTCAAATTAAAACCTATAACTTTAGTATAATCTAATGATGTTATAATGCATGTATTTTCACTCACAGATTATTGATAATCACAATGTAAGTTCCATAAACTCTCTTAGCTCTAAGCTGGAGGCTGCTTCCTTCATCCGCAATCTTTACCCCTTATATCTTTGATGATATAAGAGTAGTGGATTAAGGACGGTTGATGGTGTAGTAGGGCTACTGGATGGTATAGCATTAGGTACAAAAGGTGACTATACAGGGATTGCAGGTCAAGAAGGTGATGCCTCATCTGGATGTGCTGTAGGTGGACGTACATATTCTCTAGCATCTACAGAAGATGATGCTTCACTTGGACCTGCACTGGCTGGTCCAAGTGGTAGTAACATTGGCCACACCATTTCCTGTTTTCTCTTTTGCAGCATATTTTTAACCTAAAATATGTGTTTTGTTGAATATTCTGGTAATAGAAAAATATAAATTAAATATATAACAATATATTGTTGATGCAATAATAGATTTATTCCTATAATATTCTATTACAAACACAAACTAATTGCTATCATTATCACTGAATTGTAAATCAAAATCATCATCATCTTCTTTTTCTGAAGAATTAGAATCAAATTTAGGCTCCTTTTCAAATCTCGCTCTGTCCTTATCCTCTCCAAATGAAATTTCAACATATTCATTATTTGAATTGCTCAAATATTTATTCTTGTCATATGTTACATATGCATTTATTGCATAAACTTCTTTCTGAAACACTTCACTTTCAATTCTCTTATTTTCTCCTTTTCCATGAAATTTAAAAACATCTCTAGGTTTTACTTTGCAACTGGCAAACCAATTTGACTTATCTTATTGTAAGTTGAGAAAAGGGACGTAATATACCCGGATCACTTGCATTGCTAACACGAAAGGTTCAAATTGTCTAAATCTTCTTCGCTGGTTGATTTTAATTAGATTGTATTAGTTATACACTTATGTACCAACATTAGGAGTTGGATCAAACCAATCACACTTAAATATCACATTCTGCTTTATTGGCAATGCAGGGTACTCAATTTCAAGTATCTCAATAATTTGACCATAGTAGTCCATCAATTCTCCCTGTATGCACCCCACTATTTACTATTGTCATACTATGACATGATATTTGTATGAAATTTGTATCTATTAACGAAATACACTAGATATGATTTAATAGTTCACAAAGGTCCTTTCGCAAGATCACATATAAACTTGTTCTCTATTGGATTTTTTGAGGCCTACACAAAAAAAAATTATCATATTAAATAGGTACAATGTCATATGAACACTTTGATATGATAATTCAACCATTTCGATAATTGTAAGTGAAAACTTACATATTTCTCGAACCATCGAGGAAAGTGTCTTTCAACTTCTTTATTGATATCATCTTATGTTTTTTCAGGCATTAGCTAATGTAACCATTCCTCGTATTATCTAAAAGCGTTATTATGTATATTAGTTGTTAACAACACTAACTTCAAAAACCCAAATAATCAACTTCAACTTATTGTACGAAAGGCTAAACCTTTTAATAGTTCAATAAATTGTAACTATGGGTAGCCTCTATTTCTTCCTTGTTAACATTCTTTTTGTTGATAGTCCATATGTTAGTCTAGGATATGTGACAATGGACAAGTTACCATCAGCATCACTCATTCCTCCCCCATCGTCATTACAAGGAACTTTTCTTTCTCTTGTATGCACATGTGGCTCAAAATAATGTGAACAAAATGTACTTGCTTTCTCTCCTAAATAAGCATTACATATCGAACCTTCAACTCTAGCCTTATTTTTGACATTTTTCTTCAAGCGATGCAAATACCTACTTTAGCGAATAGGGTTATTACAATTCTGCAATTAAAATAGGTTATAACTCCAATTTGAATATTTACTATAATTACCTCTCAAATGGATACATCCATTGATATTAAACTAGACCAGCAAGTTTAGCCTTATGTGTTAAATGCACGAGTAGATGCTTCATGCAGTCAAAAAAGCTTAGAGAGAAAATTCCTTCTAATTTGCATAAGATTACTGGAATTTTCCTTTCTAGTTTTTCGGTTTCAACCAACTTTATTTCATATGATGTTAAGTTTTTGAAAAAAAAACTTAATTATGTTATAGCTTTCTAAACCTTATTCAGTAGTAACTCCTAAAATGCAATTGGAATTAGCCTTTGTATAAACAAATGAAAATCATGACTTTTCATCCCAAATAATTTGTACTTCCTTATGTCCACACACCTTACTAACTTTGAAGCATAACCATTGGGAAACTTTATACTTTTCAGTCATTCAGACAAAATTTCCTTTTGTTTTTGTCTAAAGTATAACATATTTTCGGGTATTTACCGACGTGAAGATCTTTACTTAACTCATTCCTTCTACAAAAAAGTTTCAAATTAGCTCATGATTTTGCATTGTCCTTTGTCCTCCCTTTAATGTTCATTATGGTATTCATCAAATTGTCAAAAATATTTTCTTCAATATGCATCATATCTAGATTATGACGTATCAAATTAGTTTTTAATATGGTAAATTCTAAAAGATGTTGCATTTTCTCCAACCAAAGTTTTTACTAATGCTTGTATTAACTTCACAGGTTTAAGTTCTGTAACTTTCAACATCCCTAATTCTTCAATCTCCTGCATTATCTCTTCACCAACTTTATGAGGGGGACGAGGTGTTTGTACCATCCTATCCTTAATGAATTTTTTTATTGCGTCTAAATGAATGATCTGTTGGAAGAAATTTCATATAGTTGTCAAACCAAGATATTTTGGCCCTGTTTGGAAGATAAAACGCATCAAAATCATTGCCACAATAAAGATAAGCCAATTTCCCTATTATGCTCCATCTAGACAACATAACATACACTGAGAAACTACTAATATTCCACATCAAAGCTGCTCTCAACAAAAAATTTTGTTTAAGAGACACATTATATATCTCCACAGCATATTCCCAAAGATAATGCAATTTAGATACCAATGGTTGTAAGAATAGATCAATTTTACACTTTGGATTTATAAGCCCTAACACAATCACGGTCAAGAGCATATATGCCTCATTGATACACATCCACAGAGGCAAATTATAAGAAGTAACTATTATTGGTCATGATGAATATTGTTGGCGGAATTGACCAAAAGGTTGGAATCCATCCGTCTACGACCCCAACCTAACATTTTGACTGTCAACTGCAAACTCATAATGGGTGTTATTGAAATGTTTACATACGAGTGCATTCGATGGATGACTCATTATTTCATCTTCTTGTTTATGTATATGATGTCGTCTCATGTGAGATACAGTAACATCAGAGGCATATAGTCTTTGAATTCTTCAAGTAAGCGAGAAATAATACATTTTCTTTCAAGGTATTAATTTCTATTGCATAGTATGCTTTCTAGGTTTGAACCTATATTTGTAACACCCCACTTCTGCTGGACCCGAACTCGATATCGATAGTGATATCCAAATCTGTGCCCCGCGAGGGTGGCGTGTCACATCACTTAACACTTAAACTTTGGTACACATTTTTTTTGAATACTCTTATCAATGATCATTAACTCGGGCCCACTTTTTCTTTTTCAAAACATTTTGTTTACTTAAACTGAAAACAAAACA
>JANIIA010000009.1:63226845-63238384 GCA_027478495.1 Erythroxylum alaternifolium | reverse complement strand
ATTTACAGTTACTGGTTTTATTTATTTAAATGTATGTGATGCCATGTGGAGTTTGTAGAAATTGCACGTAGCGCTCCTTTATCTTAGGATATGTATCGGAATGACCTACGGGCGTCTCGGCGCGTACCCTAGGGTAATGGGGTGTTACAGGGAGGCTAGCAATAGTGAAGAGAAAGACGATAAAAAAAGGATAATATTTGGGATATTGTTACGGGGATAGGAAATTTAGGGTTAGAGATTAAGTAAAATTAGGGTTGAGTTAATGTTTAATTAAGGCACGTTTCTCTCTTCTTCTTTTTTTGTTTCTTGTTGTGATTTTTATGAAAGAGGAAACAACCTCTTGAAACAAGTTTGGTTAATTATTGTTGCAATATGCTATTTTCAAAAATTAAAAAAAACCACAACAGTTTTATGAAAACATAAATAAGACGTTTTCCTAATATTTCACAAGAAGTTTTCATTTCTACTTCCTTCTCTTATAAACTTCCTCCAATAACTCTCATCTCTTCTCTCTTACGTACATAACTCATCTCTTTTTTCTCTCCTAATTCTTTGTTCTTCTCTTCTTTCATACGTCCCTAACTCGTCTCTTCTCACTCTCTCCTGCTTCTTTGTTATTATGAATTTTTGTTGCACAATGTAAGATATTTTTTATGAGATTGTTATTATTCTCCAAAATTGAAAATTTTGCTAACTTTCCCCTTTTCTATCCATGCAGAGAACGAAATTAAGCTTGGGCTTTTCACCTGGTGAGTTTTTGAAAATGATTTGACATTTTTCTAGTTATATTGAAAGTTGTTTTCATATGATTATGTTATTTTTCTAGTTTTCCTAGCTTTTTGTTTTCCTGGTTCTCATTTTCCATCACCTTCTAATTTTTTCTACATTTTTTTCCTAATTTATCATTTTTTTTGCATTTCTAGTTTATTGTTTCTCTATGTTATTCTGCATTTCTACAATTCTAGATATTTGGTTTTTACGTTTTTGTATGGTAAGTGAGAGGAAGAAGTAGGGCTTTCAACCTGATTGGAAGAAAGTACTTCTCTATTTCTTTGAAACGTAGCAAATGTCAATATGCAGGATATATGCTATTAAGATCATAAACTATATAGAGAATGAGTCTAAAATTGGGTCGAAGCACCCAAGTTTTGTGTTTGCTCCTCTATCTGTCTCTACTCCCCTGTGTTATTTTGGGGTTACACCACTAGCATTTGCAATTTTGTAGGAACAGTAATGTGGTTTTCCTCTTTTGACAGCTGATTATTCGATAAAACCTTTTTCATTAGATAATTAACTACTTCAACAAACATAGCTGTCAATCCTTGCAATTCTTAGTTCACCACTAAAAGCAAAGATTGGTGTTTTTTGTAAGGAAGGAGATTATAAAGTTTTTTACTATTGTTAGGAAATTGATTATAAAGGAGATTACCCATGTAAACTTGTTGCCCCTTGAGTTGTATAAAGGGGAGTTTTGTAACAATAAATTAAGACAAATTTTTCTTTTATTCTTTATTTTTGTTTAACAATGCCAATATTAATTTTTGATTAATCTAGTTGAATATGTTGAACAAAATGCAAAAAGGGTATTCTTTGGTTGTGATCTTCTACGATATATTTTGTTCTATTGTTTGATTTAAAATGTTTTAAAAAGTTGTTATATGAATTGTTTGATGTCCTACTGGAACCTATTAGCTGATCTAGTTTGTGATATAATCTTTGATAACCCATTAATCCTTTCAAGGTTTGATTGAAGTTGTCAAAGCATTTCAGTTATATAGTGCTAAGAATTAAAAAATAAAACTCATCTTTACTTTTTAAGGGCTTTGTTGGTTGAATATTTTTGGTTTATACTCTAAATAAGTATTGTTACTATTAGGTAATTTCTCCAAAACAGCCTAACGTAGGTCTTTTTGTGGAGCTAAACAACATTGTCACCAAGAAGGAATTGCCTCCATGCCCATCTAAATGAAAAGGACTAAGTTGATTGAGATTTCAATCTCCTATATTTTAATCTACCAATTGTAATGTTTAGATTCTGAGTTGGTATGATGAACTGAGAGAGTACATTTTGGATCGCTTATAAAATAAGTTAGGATTCTCCACGTGATATCTGAATTAATCCAACATTTGAATTCCAATTTTTAAGCATCTTCTAACTAGCTTATTTGATGAAAATACTATTAGAAAATCATGACGTGATTTCACTGTATGTGTAGCAGAAAAAACAAAAAAAAAGGTTATAATTTTCAAAAACTAAAATATCTTTCATTCTAGAATACAATTAATCTATTAATATAATAAATTAATCACATATCATACTTTACTTAATTTGATTATTTACATTTCCTTTTGAATTTGACCTCAAATAATTTTCATAGCCACGCAAAATATTTGACATCTTATAGTATCTCTAAAAACATATTAAGAGAACATTGCAACTGATGTAAGAGTAGTATGTCAAGATTGCTCTTATAGAACGTATAAATATTTAAGAGTAGTATGTCAATATTTAATATTTGTTTCTATTTATTAAGTATTTTATATTTCACCATGCAATCTCTTAAACTATACAATCATGTGTAATTTGATTAAACTTTTTTCTATTTCTAGGTGTTAATAGTCTGTGACTTATTAGGTTCCTAAATATATTAGTAATAGATATAAATTATAATCTAAAATTATATTTTAGAAAGATAAGCTAATATATTTAATTCATATTTTAATTTTCTATTCAAATAATTTATATTCATATATTAAGATTGACAACTAAAAAATCATTACAACTACTCAAATATTAGAAATGCCAATTTTAACAAAATTTTTGTAAATGACATTTTTATATCATTTAATATTTGGATCATAAAATATTATAATTATATATAAAATATGAAATTAATATCTGCAATAATCGATACCAATCATATTAATTTTTTAGCATTAATAATTAATTATTTTAATAATATTTCAAAACTATGTTTAAAATGTTAATTTATCTTAGCCAATGATTTATGAAATTAGTACTAATAAAAAATAATAAAATATTCTCAAATTACTTAAGGGTATTGAGGCCTACAATAACCATTCAACTACTTTTACTTAATTCATAACATATTCAATAACTGTCAATCAAGCTACTCTTCACTATGATAGGTACAATAATCATAAGGAAAATTTTAATAAACATACAAGCAAATTTTCATATGAAATTCTTACGTCTCAATAAACTTGTATAAATATATCATATAAAATCTAACTACTTCCTTTATAAAGAAAAGAAAAAAGTAGACTATTAATATCCACCATAACAAAGCAACGGATAAAAACAATTTAAGAATAATATCTAAAATTAATATGAATTTTATAATTATAATATTTTAATATATTTTTATATACTTTATCTTATAATATTTTTAACTAATTATGTCATAAGAAAATGCATCGCTTTAATGGGCTTTTATGTCCACATAGTAACAGTGATCTATTTTGAATTACAAACCATCCAGACAAGGATGTCCATAAAATTGTCAAGCATTTGGACAGAGTGACATTCCAATTTTCTTATCATTCTTCTTGGTCTTTAGGTTTGGTTGAAATTGATTCTCTATGCGGCCGGTGCTTTTTCCACTTTTGTTTAGGCAAAGACATGATCCAAGATGGAACATCACAACCCGAAGCTGACATCACATTGGCTACGTTGCGCAGAAATGGAACATCATCTTCTGTGTAGAAGGTGACAGCTTCTCCCACTCGGCCAGCTCTGCCAGATCGACCTGCATAGGGTCATTTTCAAAAGCAACTGGATTACTAACGGTAATTCACTTTCAGTGCGATAAGTAAGACAACCTGAAAACTGGACAACTACAAGAATAGATGCCTTTTTAAGTTAGACCAACTTGCTAGTACATGTAACAAATGCCAGCGGACGAATCAGAGAAAAAAAATAAACCACCACCCACTGAAGAATACTGACATGAATTCTCATAATAGCAGAAAATGTTAGCTATCATAAGCTTTGAGATACATACCAATCCTGTGGATATATGCAGCAGCAGAATCTGGGAAGTCATAGTTAATAACAGAATTGACACCTTTGAAATCCATACCACGGGCAATGACATCAGTGGCAATCAAAACCCACGTTTTTCCACATCTGAAATTGTTCACAGCTTCTTCCCTCTATATCCAAACAAAGTACATCATTAGTAACCACAGCAATGAACTTATTTCAAGCAAAATAAAATAGACCCCAGATCTCAGACCTTGTACCAGAAAGCATGGAAACTTTCTTGATCCTGTCTCCCAACAAAACAATTTCAGTACCAGGATCCAACTTACCTGTGCTTGTGACAAATCAGAATGGATGACATCAGCTCTGACGTCATCAAATTTCAATTCCGCAAAGAGTTCCTTTGCTCTTTCCTTGCTTTGAACAAATATCAAGACAGGTGGACTCAGACTCTATTGCCACATATAAGGAGGTAAAAGAAATGGTCAATAGAATGAAATTTTCTGATGTATAAAAGAGAACATTGTTATGGCATCTATATTTCATGATATCAACAGAAAAATTTTCTAGCCAGATGCCATTATCTTTCACAATGCATTCTCCCCATAAAACTTTCTCCAAGAGGTCACCAAAAAAAAAGAAAAAGAAAAACATACCTCCACAAAGCTTTGTCGAAGTGCAAGAAGTTTTCCTTCTTCACTGCCAGCGAACACCAATTTTTGCTTGATTGATTGAGAAGCAGTATTCCTGTTGGAATTCCAAATGATGCTTGTCAAGGGAAATGACATCACATTACTTGACAAAGAATAATTCAAACTTACTTCCTTCCAATAATAACTCGAACAGCATCATGCATACTCCTACGTGCAAGGTCCTCAACATAATCAGGTAAAGTAGCACTAAACAGTGAACGAATTATTGAAGGGTTGGAGCATGCTTTCACGACATAATCTATCTGCTTCAATAAGCCAAGCTCAAACAGCTTATCACATTCATCAAGAACAAGATATTCAACTCTGCATAACAACCAGTAACAAAATTAAAATATGACTGAATGTCAATTCACTGTGATTATCCTTGACAAGACAAAGCTTCACCAGGATCCTAGCTGGCCGTTTCCAATCCGTAAGAAGCAAACAGTCAGACTCATGAATATCAGGAAGCTCTCTGACATAGAAATACAAATTCTATACACCAAGACCAGAGTTCATCTTTTGGCAAAATATTTAGAACTACGCATGTACACGGGATTTCAAATACAAAAACACCACCATTTTATTAATCATTTATGATTTTTTGATTCATCACAAGAAAATCACAAATTCTCTTGTAGAACATAATGGGCCAAAGAACAACAACAGAAAAATGTTTAAGGGTGATATCACCAGGCTCACATACTGTACAGTTTTTTTCCAAAAAAAAAAGGGCTGAGAATTGTATCAACATAGCGGACTTAGTAACATTCTAATGTAGGACAAATAGAAAAAAATATTAACCAGTATCTAAAGCTCACAAAATTAGAAAATATAACTGACATTAAACAGCTAGAGTGGTAAGTTTCAAGTCCAGATTTCAGCTTGGAACACTTAAATTTCAGATTAAATATAGCTGAGTTTTTAAGGTTTGATTGCTAAAATTTTAGAATAGCGTTTAGGGTTTAATATGGCTGAAATTTGGGTTGGTTTTGGTTTCCGGAACTTTAGGTTAGAATTGTTGGACTTTAGCGAGGAAAACAAACAACGTAGGGTAGGAACTAAGAATTACTTCTAAAGTCTAAGAATCACTGTTAGAATAAAACATCAAACCTTCTAATTGAAAATTCAAGTTTGTAAAAAAAAAGCCTTGGGATAGCATGTTCTTATTGAAGGGATGAGTACACACATATATATTGATAAGTTCTTAAAACCCTTATTCTAGTAAAAAAAGGTTCCTAATAATTTTAAATACTAAAATAATAAAATTCTATAAGTTCAAGCTCTAAACATTTAGGACAACATATCTAAAACTAGAATAACATAGTTATCTTACTTGTACTTCATATTTAATAAGAAATCCAACATAATCTAAATTTCAGCCTTTGTTGTCTTTGCTATCAACTAAACTCACATCCTCTATCCCACCAAATTAAGGCTTGTAGTCAATTAATTTTTTCTCTTTTATTTCCTCAATAGACCTTTAAGATCTTTTGTAACAATTCTCTCTGGCTTGTCTGAAGACGTCCTCAACATAGAATGTGACAAATACTAATCACATAAATCTAAATTCAACTTATGAAATTCAGCTGTTAAAGTTAAACTATTGTTAGATCTTATTTTTCACTTAACAAAAAATTGTCAATATCCTCCATCTTTTTTAGATATAATTTCTTCATCACGAACAACATCTATCTCCACTTTAAGATGAGGAGTAGAATTTTTACAGCTTGTTATGGATGAGTGCTTTATTAGGAGTCTATTAGAGGAGTATGACTATCTTATTAGGAGCCTATTAGAGTAGTATTTTATTTTTAGTATAAGTCTATTATTTCTGCACTAGTTTCTGTTAATAGTTATGTTAATAAAAACAACTTGAATATAAGTCTTTCTAAGAGTCCTAAAACAACTTGAATAGGAGTCTTTCTAGGAGTCCTAGTTTTGGTGGAACTTTTATGTTTCTTTGCCTATATAAGGATATTACGTTATTCAATAAAGTAAGGAAGAAGTTATCATAAAAATTAGCTAATTAGGAGTGGAGTAATTTAGCCCAATCTCCACAGACCTTGTCTTTGACAAGTGCTGCTAGTTTTTCATCACCAAAAATAGGTTCTGAAAGGAAGAGAACCAATGTAAATAAGAGGAAAGAGATTAACTTTCCTAAGAATTGTCCTTGGACTCGATCCCAAGCACGGGCACATAACATAGCTACAGTGAGGGATTTCTTATCATCTTTCATTGCCTAACTCTCCATTTCATCAGTATTTGAGCACCACCAACATGTAGGCTTGAAGATTCTAATTGATCAATTGAAGGAGAGGGGTCAATAATTTCATCACGGATAACAAACACTTCCTCTAGAGTAGTGCCAGTTAGATTTGAAGAATCAAAATCATAATAAGATTTTTCAGCAAATATTTTCCTTTGCATTGTGTGTTGCTGATCAATATCAGTTCCTTCATCTTACTTATTACCACCTTCTCTATGTTTAGAATCAAATATAGATTGTTGGTTTACATAATTTTTTCTTGGAGTTTTGACCTTTACGACTAAATGTCAAGGCTGTCCAATCTCTCCAAAACTTGTCAGAACATACTTCCTTATAGAAGTTGCTATATGTAAGTTGATTTTTGGAGCACCTTGGGATCAAGAATCTTCAATATCAAATTTTTGCATAATTCTAAAAAGCATTCCATCTTGCTCTTGATCACTAAATATTCGTCTATAAGACCTTTCGCATCGTGTCGTGATTGTGAATCAAAGATCTGATACCAAATTGATGTATGACAAATAGAGGAAGTATTAACCAGTAGCAAAAGCTCACAAAATTAAGAAATATGGATGATAGTAGACTATTGGAATATCAAGTTTTAGGTTTGCATTTCAGCTTGGAATGCTGAAATTTTAGATTAGATATAGCTGAGTTTTTAGGGTTTAATTGCTAGAAATTTAGGATAGGATTTTAGAGTTTAATATGGTTGAAATTTGGGTTATGATATGGCTAGAATTTGTATTTTGATTCCTAGAACTTTAGGTTAGAATTCTTGGAATGAAGCGAGGAACATAAATAATGGAGCTTAGGAACTAGAAATCACTAACAGAGTCTAAAAATTACTCTGAAAAGAAAGCATCAAATCTTCTAATTGAAAACTCAAGTTTGTAGGAAAAATTCAGGATAGCTTGTTCTTATTAAAGGATATAGAGAACTTCTTAGAACTCTTATTCTAGTAAGAAAGGTTCCTAACAAATTTAAATTGTATTATAATAAAATTTTATAAGTTTAAGTTCTAAATAATTAGAATAGCATAATTATCTTACTACTACTTCCTATTTAATAAGGAATCCTAACATAATCTAAATTTCAGCCTTTGTTGTCTTTACGGTCAAGTCAACTCCCATCCTCCATCCCACCAAATTAAGGCTTGAAGTTAACTAATTTTTCCTCTTTTAATTCTTCTGTAGACTTTAAACTTTTTTACATCACTTTATAGTTATTAAAATAAACTATTTCCCTATATTTTATACTGACATTTTACAAAATGATAACTAGGAATGTATTCAAAAGAAGTTTCAAGTCATTTTTGTTCAAAAATTTTTCAGTAGTTTAACTACTCACAAAATGTTAAAAAATTGGTTGTCAACTAATTATCAAACCTCAAGAACTTTAAAGGTAAATTTAAACCACATAACACTTCTAGAAAGGCAATAATTTCCTTGGTGCAATAATGCTATTCTTACACTAAAAGACTAGATTATTCATATGATTAAGTTGCTCACATGCTAGCCATAAAGTATCAAATGAAACTTGCCTTTCAATATGATAAGACATCTAGCAAAGGTGTGCAATTGACCAAAATGTTTAATGCTATCATTAGTATGGCATTAAAAATCAAATAATGAAACAGCCCCCACCTGGTTAAGTCAATCCTTTTCTTCCGAATAGCCAATTCTAACCGTAATGGTGTGGAAACAAGTACATCACAATGACACTTTGATAAATCAGCATTCCTTATCAAATCCTTAGTCATTAGCAACACACGTAATTTACTTCCGTAAGCCATTCTTTTGCACTCTCTGGTTGTCTGTGCGGCTAACTCTCGGGTAGGACATAATATAACAGCTCTAATCCCAGTATTCAAATGATGCTGTTTGTTCAGGTAGTTTGTCAGAGAAACTTAAAATTGCAAATTCTGGATGAATTGCTAAATGATAACTCTCGTACCTTGAGTTTCATTATCATGGGGCAAACAAATGCCAAAGTCTTCCCCGATCCAGTAGGAGCACAAGCAAAACATTCCCGGCCCTAATATAAATGATCAGGAGCTTAGTTTAAAAAGAATTAGCTAAACAACTCACCTCTTTGTGAGTTTTGACAATGTGGAACTAGCTAAATGTGTGGTTAAATCTTATTATGCATCAATAGGTAAACGGAAAAAGAGGATAACTGCAGAAGCATAAACAATAAAATGTAACAAACATGAAGACCATACCGATAAGAGGACTGGAATAGCCTGCCTCTGGATTGGGGTTGGCTCTTGAAATCCAAGTTCTGTAAAATTGTTTAGTAAATATAACTCACACCTGTATCTGCGAAAAAGAACAGTTCTTATTTCCAAGGATTAGGGAAGTGCAGTGAAAAGTTTAACAAGATTAATGGAAGAAACATAATTATAATTCTGATATGCAGCTTAACATGCACGGAAGTAGCCAAAGCACCTCTCATGACATTGAACAAGGGACAAGAAATTGAAAAAACATTCAATCTATCTCAAGATAACCAATATGGTACACAGTCCCAAAAAAACTGCATTACAACCCTTTATGATGAATGCAGAAGACCTCTACAAATGAAAGAAACTGTAACTGCTATCACAATATCAATGGCATCAACAATGTTCGGGTTATATATATTACTTGAATAGGACCAGAAAAAAGGCAAGCTTTTGCAACAACTTTGATCTTACCTCAGACATTAGAAAAGAGTTTAAGTTAAAAAAGGCTAATTTTACTGTTGAAGAAAAGGGACAAACAAATTGAGATTTGGCAACTCAAAATCAAACCACGGCATCAACATGTCAAGGAAGCAGAGAAACCTACCTCGAATTCAATTCTGCAAAACTTTGAAGTGGAGTAGGAACATTACTACCCGACACATGGATGTTATACTTCTTCCTTAAAAGTGCATCTTCCTAACCTCATAAATAAAAGAAAAAATAGAAATCAGAAAAGAAGGAAAATAAAAGGATAACCAGAAAGTAAAGGCAAAAACTGTAAAATCGAGAAGTGGACAGAAATAATAATAACCTCCAGTTGTTTATTTAATTCCTTTTTACCACTCAACGTTTCATCGTTTTGTTCTTTTTCATTCTTTTCATCAGTTGCCACACCCGGTGAATTTGAGCTCTTAAATACGCTAAACCCCTCCACAGTATCTGTTCGAGGATATTGTTTATCAACAAAGTCAAAGGTTTCAGTTAAAACCAAAAAAGAATCAAAATCAAAATAAGTGCAAACCCACAAACTAATTACCCGAGCAAGTTATATTTTTTCGCTTCCTCCTCACTTTGGAGACTCTTGCTTCCACTGGTTCAGGAATAACACTTTCAATCAAGTTTGTGTCACTCACTGAAACTGTACGATTACTTTCTTTTTTCTCCTGATTAAAAGAAAACGTCAACAAGAAACCGAGAAGCTTTCAGTTGAGAGAACTCCAAGAAAAATATAGAGAGAAAATAATAAGATATTAAGAGTACCTTAAAACGGGAAATATCGGTAGCGAATCTCTTCTTATCGAAATTGACGCCAGCAAAAAGAAAGTAAGTATCTTTCTCCATAGCTCAAGGCAACCAACGAAAAGGATTATTGTTGACCTGAACTTGCTAAAGTTGCAGTGAACTCCCAGTATGATAATTTTTATTTAAAAAGACACAATTACCAGAGATGGCAATGAGTAACAGAGGTACGAGCAGGGCTTATGAAGGGTTTTAGTTGCCCGAATAATTGTATTCAGTCAAGGACGTCGTCAACTTTCTTTTCCGCTATTTGTATATAACAAATTTTTGGTGTTTGTTTGCTCTGCGTTTGGGCAATGTCTCCGTTAGTTAAGACGGATTAAAAAATAAAAAAATTGTGTGACTTACGGTGTTTGTTTATTATCTCCGCTTATTTTTATTCTATCTCTAAATCGCAAAAATATAAATTTTTTATTTTTTAAAAATTAAAGAACAAAAAATTTTGTCGCCACGACAGAAACAAATCAAAATATCAACTTCTAAAAATATCTCTCCCTCCGATAATACAATCAATTAAAATATAATTAATTAATTAATTGTAATATTTTAATTAATGAATAATTATATTTTAATTAGTTATATTTTAATTAATTGATTATATTTTAATTAATTGTAATGTAATTAAATAATTAATAATAATATTTTAATTAATTATATTATAATTTCATTAATTAAAATATTTTAATTAATTAATTACAATATTTTAATTAATGAATAATTATATTTTAATTAATTATAATATAATTAATTAATAATAATAATTTTTAATTAATTACAATATTTTAATTAACGAATAATTATGTTTTAATTATTTATATTTAATTAATTACAATATTTTAATTAATAAATAATTATAATTAATTAATTAATAATAATAATTTAATTAATGAATAATTATATTTAATTAATTATATGTAATTAATTATAATTTAATTAATTAATAATAATATTTTAATTAATTACATTGTAATTAATTATATTTTAATTATAGTATTAATTAATTAATTACAATATTTTAATTAATTAATGAATTATATTTTAATTAATTA
>JANIIA010000009.1:63161198-63176819 GCA_027478495.1 Erythroxylum alaternifolium | reverse complement strand
TGAAATAAAATCCTACTAACATTGAAATAAATAATTAAATTCCAATAAATAATTCTATTATGACCTCATAATTCATCTTAAGGCAAAAAAATTCAAATTCTATGCTTATTCCATAACTATCATGCATAATTCGATAAAAAAATATTTCGGGGGCCAACAACAAAGGATTCATCACTCTAAAGTAATTAGAGAGAATGTTCTACTATTCTTGATTAATAGTGATTTATGGAATTCTTTGGTCAGAGTGAATTGACATTTAAAAAGGTCTTTTCAAATATCAATTATAAATCAATTACTAATTAGCTAGAATGAAGATGATTCGATGAAAAGAGTAGACAATATATCCATACTCTGTCTAGTTGGAACATTGGATGACAAAAGGATTATCCTAATATTTATGTGGTCATGACATATTGCTAGACATTAATCTTAATCCATGATTATAAATTGTTTAATTAGAGAATTAAAAATGAATTAAAATGAGTTTTAATCTATTTGATTCTAATTGTAAATTAGAATTAGAATTTATAATCATTGCTAATATATTAGGAACTTAATGGGTCATACATTAAAGAGTAGTTTGTGAAAAAAAATCAATTGTAATTAAGTTAGACTTAATTGTAAAGTTTGAGAAATTTTAGGGATCAAATATGAAATGTTTGATTTTATTAAAATTAAATTAATTGTAATTTTAAATTAAATTATTTATCAAATAAATAATTAGAATCAAGCAAAGGTTTTGAATAATTTCTTTCATAGTTAGATTATGTTTGAAATTATAAATATAATGCGATTATATTATTTTGATGAGACCAAAATTTTTTAATTTTTAAATCCCTAATTTAAATATTAATTTCATGTTAGGAACATAATAGTTGCCTTCCATTATTTAAGAATAAAACCAAAATTATGTTTACTGCTTGGCTTGTTGAGTAAACTCAAGATTACTTTAACCTAAATATGTTTTACCTTAAATTAATTGGTCCTACTTAACTAAATTTGTATAATTTTGATGAGCAAATTCATGATCGTATAAATTTAAAGGCAGGGATAGGAATAATATAAATGATATATTTTGGCCAAGAGTTATCACCTAACGGCTCTAGGAGTTACATGAGATGTGATTGATAATGATATTATACCTAATTTAAATTTAGTTGGTTTATTGTGTAAACTCAAGATCAATTATTTTGAATGGGATCCTAGCCCAATAGGAAATTATTTGATAATTTCTCAATTTGAAAGTGAGGGCTATTATTTTGAAAAAAATAGTGGAAATAATCAAATAATTTTAAAGTCCTTATTTTATTTTATTTTGCATATAAACGAATACTAGCTCCTTTTATGTTTTTTGATTATCAAATTAGAATATGAGTATCAAACTGACGTTGAAGAGCATCACGAATGCTAACAAGCTGACTGGACCTAACTTTTTGGATTGGTTTCGAAACTTGAGAATAGTTCTCAGGCAAGAAAAGAAACTGTACATTCTTGTCCTGCTCCACCAGAACCTAGTTCAGATGCAACTAATAAAGTTTGGAAGAGGTATCAACGTCATATTGACGTCATTGAGCAAGCCACATGTGTAATGTTGGCAAGCATGTCCCCTAAGCTTCAGAGGCAGCATGAGAATATGAATATGCTTACTATGATTGTGCATCTCAAGGAGTTGTTTGGTGTACAAAGTAAGTGGAGAGATATCAATTCTCTAATATGCTACTTCAATGAAAGATGGCAGAAGGATCTTCAGTCAACTTGCACATACTGAAGATGATTCAGTATATTAAAAAATTAGACCAATTAAGTATTGTCATGGACTATAAGTCGAGCATTGATTTGGTGTTGCAGTCTCTTAGTTCAAACTTTTCACAATTCATCATGAACTTCCACATGAACCAAAAGGACATGTCATTGCCCGAATTGCTGAATATGCTCAAGACTACAGAAGGGTGCCTTAAGAAGGAACCCAGTTATGTACTTGTTGTGAATTCTTCTAAGAGCAAGAAAAAGAGCTTAAAGAAAAATAAGAATAAGAAATATAAGGCTTATACTAATGTAGTAAAGCCTAAAGGAGTCAAGAAGAAGAGCAATGACAAGGGCACATGCTTTTACTGTAAAGTCAACGGATATTGGAAGTGTATCCCTATACAGAAACCTACAACCACCCACACACATGGCACCCAAAATTCCTATACATACATTTAAGGCATACAATTCTATTCATGTTGTACATGTACATATTACAAAATTTCATATCATTTAACATTATCATTGAAAAGTAGTATTACATCTTTACATTAACATGATAATCCAAAAAGAAAACATAGAATTTCCTTTATTACATATACAACCATTCTTTAATCAAATGACACATCCAAAGGTATTTTTACTCCTAGCTGTTGGCCTTTTTCCTTGCAAATGTTCCCTATACTTCACTCTTATAACTTGGACCTACACGGATTAACACCGTGCTAAGCTTAAAAGCTTAGTAGGGAAAGCACTTAGTTTGGATGACTACTTACAGCAATCATCTGCCAAGCACACACATTCAGAAATATCGCAACTCTTATACCATAAATTCACATTCATGAACCAAACGTTGATATTCAATGCTCATATAAAAAATGATGGCATACTTAAGCAAAGCACATAATGCAAATATGCTTCAATATATTGTACATATACCATAAATTCACCTTCAAAAGTCAAACATTGATATTCAACACTTATTGATAACAATTATCAATATAATTGCACATCATTATAATTCATCATTACAACAAATACCAATGCTCATCAATACCAATTATTAATGTTGTCATGTTGTATTTCTTATTTATGATTGTTAAGTTTCCTTTCTGTGTTAAGCTTGCACATTTTCTGTGGACGTGGATAACGGATGTTGTAGATATCCGAAGGTCTCAAACTGTGGATACTCGAAAGTATCAAACTGTGGATACCCTAAGGTATCAAATTGTGGACACCGGTGATGTCAAATTTTAGCAACTACACTGTAACCCTATAGGCATGCCCATCTATCCACAACTAAAACAATAAAGCAGATACTGTAACATTTCCTTTAACCATTTGTTAATTTCACAATTCATATATTGACAAGTTATATGATATACATTTGAAGTCATAAAATCTATATTTGCATTCATTCATACATGTAGTTCATGGTTTACCACCATTAGAAGGGTATTAAAATCACTCTTGTATAATCATACTATACACATATGATTAATGAATATGTATAAAAATCATTTATGTACATGTAAATTTTCTTTGAAATGCATTATGCTCAATCTTATATTCCAATATTTAGTCTCCTAATTCATATATGGTAAGTCCTATTTCATCTATTTCTAGGTATTTGAAAATTTTCATACACATTCATAAATGTTCGGATAAGATGCGGTGGAAATCGAAAACAAAAACAATGTCACGACCATGACAGACACTTTCTTTATTTGTACCACTACTTGTTCCTTAATATTCATATACAAAACGTTAGAATTGGGTTTCTAGGTCTTCTATACATTTCTCCCTCTGTGTCTTTAGTTTCTATAACACTAACAATCTTGTCATTTAGACTTCTAACTCATAAGATATAGACCAAATATCACAACCTACTCTAAAACAGGGGCAGCATTAGGTCCCCATTTTCGATCTCAATTTCCCTTATCATAAAGCTAGAATTAAGTCAAAGTATCTTCTAGAGATGTTTAGCTCTATGTCTTAGGTTTCATATGAAACTAAAATTACACAATTTGGAGATATATAGGCTAAGTTATGACTCAAACAATGTGGTTGACTCAAACAAACCCTAAATAGAATTTCGTTCTATGCAAGATAACACCAAAACATCATCTCAGTAATCATTCCACATCCAAACGAATCTTTTTACATATTGAAATGTACACAAATACATAAATTAACTAAGTGAAGTTCCAAACCTTAAATTTGGCAAAGTAGTTCTTCTATTGCTTTTCCTTCCTTTTCTTTTTGACTTTGCTTGAATCACCAAGTGGAAAATGATGGGATGAAGAAGGTGAAATGGAGAGGAGAAAAATCTGAAGTTAATCCATCAAAGGTTGTCCATCTTCGCTCTCCATATGTCTTTTCATGAGTTTTCTAGTCTTAGACATGTTTCAATCTCATTAGACCATGTGTTACAATTCTATCGGACTATGTGTTACAATTTTATTGAACCATGTGTTATAATTTTATTGGATCATAAGTTAAAATTATATTGGACCATGTGTTACAATTCTATTGGACCATATGTTACAATTCTATTGGACACACATGTTTTAATCTTATTGGTCCGTGAGTTGACTTTAAGAAAATTACATATTGGTCCTCCTTCTTCCTTTAATTCCCAAATTTGACTATAATCTTATCAATTAATTTCATTCCCCCATGTCTTTATTTTCTAATTACATAAATTGTTTAATTGGAGAAATAAATCTCCTTCTCCCACTTTTGTTTAATATATTCAATTTTTAAATTTTTAAAAAAACTTTAATTGTAATTTTTATTTTAAAAATAAATGCAATATTTTTATTTACTAATAATAATTATACATTAAATAAATCTTAAAATAAATTATTTTTAATCTTTATATAATAGTTATTAATTCATTATTAATAAAATTATTTTATTTTTAAAATAAATAACTTAAAAAATTATTATTTGTAAACTAATATTTATTTTAAATATATTTTATTTATTTATATATTTTCAAATATTTTCAAATTTAATTATATTTATTAATAATTATTAAATTAATTTTATAAATTAACAAAATTTTAAACTAAATTAAGTTATTTATAAATTTTAATAATAATTAATTTTAATTAATTAAATATATAATATTAAATTACTTAAATTCTTATTAATAATTAATATATTAAATAATATATATTTAATTGATAGTAAATTAAATAATATATATTTTTATTTCAGGTTTCACTTTTAGTTGGTTATTTCTCTATTTACGAATTCATTTCAGGTTTCACTTTTAGTTGGTTATTTCTCTATTTACGAATTCTTCTTGTAAATTGTAATAGTTAGAGAGTTAATGATCTTTAATGTTTTTTATTAGATGGTTTGATGTAATTATTATTTATTATATAATGAAATTGTTATATTTTAAATATTTTGTATGGTTCTTAATTTTATATTTGTACGATGGTTAAATGATCTTTTTTCATATGAATTGTGATTATTATTTATATGTAAAATATGTGAAAATTATTGTTAATAAAAGTAAATAAATCTTTGTTATTTTAAAATTTTATTATTATAATTTTTGGAGAGATGGTTGATGTAAAATTATAAAGCATACAGTACAATATACTAATGGATTATTTTTTAATTTTTAAAAAATTCAAGGGATATTTTTTAAATTTAAAAAATTATCTAAAACAGTACCTAGAATTGATCGATACTAATACAATACAGTACCAAAACTCAATTTAGTACCAAATTAGATATGATATTTATAAAATTGAATAGATAAGAATTAATCAATTTTCACGAGACAACAATTGAAGTTTACTTGTACTTTAATAAAAATCTTGAAACTAAATTACTAAATTGAAATATATAAATATTTTAAAAAATAGAAACACATTAGACTGATTAGAGATGTATTTATACCTTTTGTGAGAAAATATTGAAATTCCCATCCCATGTCTCCAAAGTCTGGCCCAATTAGCAAATTTTGTTAGTCGGATGGACCTTGAAGCTATTGTCGTACATTCCAAAGATGTTGACGAGTAACATAGATAAGATCGAATATGCCATTTTGCTTGCCCTTATGATTCCGGCTGTTGCCTGAAGAGGAGAGTGGCAAGTGAACACCCAAAACCCCGACCCTTTCGCCCAACTGAGCTTATTATCCTCGTTTCCCTTCAAGGTAGAGGTACTAAATTTAGCTTCCTGCCGCTGCTTTTACATGATTCTGTCTATTAATCGAAATGCATAGCTTCTTTATACCTCTTGTGAATTGCAGCAGACAGACAAAGTATCTGCTGAGTTAGCACCCATGGAACTTTAGGGTATTCATTTTAGTTTTTGTGGGATTAGGATTTACATCGTCTTACACATTTCAACTGCTCTGTTGTTTACTGGACTGCTACTTCTGATATGATTTCCACCTCTTTGTTATGCTTGAAGGCCTACTTGGAACCAGATTGAGATATCATATGCTTTTGTTTTCATACTTGGTTTCAGACACATTTCTAATAGAACCTGAAATAAAATTCTCGTGTTAAAGCTGAAGCTAAGTTACGGACGTCTCTAGACGCCAGTTTCTGACCACTGACAATCTTTCAGGTCTTTGTGCGCATTAATCAAAATCATCATCATCAATATGGCATATTTACTTTCAACCTCTTGCTCTTTAAAGTTTCCTTATGGGCAAAGATCGACCACTCAATCCTTCAGTCAATGCCTCACAACATGTCCTGCTCTTTTCACCTTGCAATCTTCAAGGACTCCTTCTACAAGGATAGTCGCACAAGGAAGCAGACTGCAGAAAAAGTCTGTTGTCTGTGCAGCTGCAACCTTTGTAAGCCACGAAGCCCCATCCCAAACTAGCTCTAGTTCCCACCAGTTCTCTTGTGAACCATCAAAGTCACAGCGGGTCATGGTCATTGGTGGAGATGGCTATTGTGGTTGGGCCACTGCCCTCCATTTATCCAAGAAAGGATATGAGGTTGCCATTGTTGACAGTCTCATTCGCCGTCTGTTTGACCATCAGCTTGGTCTAGATTCCTTGACACCCATTACTTCCATTCACAATCGTCTTCGATGTTGGAAATCACTTACTGGAAAAACCATTGGGCTCTATATTGGTGATATTTGCGACTTTGAATTCTTATCAGAAGCCTTCAAGTCCTTTGAACCTGACGCTGTAGTCCATTTTGGGGAACAACGCTCTGCCCCTTATTCAATGATTGATCGGACAAGAGCTGTATTTACACAACAGAACAATGTAATTGGAACACTCAATGTTCTCTTTGCTATCAAGGAATTCAGAGAGCAATGCCATCTTGTAAAGCTTGGGACAATGGGAGAATATGGAACCCCAAATATTGATATTGAGGAAGGCTATATTACAATAACTCACAATGGGAGAACAGATACTTTGCCTTATCCCAAACAAGCAAGTTCTTTCTACCATCTTAGTAAGGTCCATGACTCAAATAATATAGCGTTCACTTGCAAGGCTTGGGGAATCAGAGCTACTGATCTGAACCAAGGAGTGGTTTATGGAGTGAGGACGGATGAAACAGAGATGCATGAAGAGCTTTACAACAGGTTTGATTATGATGGAGTATTTGGAACTGCTTTAAATCGTTTTTGTGTCCAGGCTGCTGTTGGCCATCCACTCACTGTATATGGAAAGGGAGGCCAGGTAAATTCTTCTAATTCTTAATTTGCCGTACTACCTTATGTTCAATTGTTTTTTCTTATGCAAGCTTAGTGTAAAACAGAAACGTTGATGTGTTGGATAAAGGTGCATATTCGTTTTGACTAGAACATCCTTACTGTTGAGAAAGTCTGAACCCTGAAAGAAAGGAAGTTGTTACATGTGCTTATGATTGTATGACTTTTTTCTGAAAAGCTTAAGGCTCATCTAAATGAGTCACAATTTCTTTTTAATGTGTTGTTTTGCCCTCATCATGGTGTTAAGTTCTTTACCATAATATATTTTGTTCCGTATGATTGCTATTTATGGTTGTTAACCTATAGTTACTATGATCCCACTTCAATGATCCTAGATGTGGGAGCCTCATTCAAACTCTTCCATTTTAAATGATTCAGACAAGGGGCTACCTTGATATAAGAGATACAGTTCGGTGTGTTGAACTTGCCATTGCAAATCCAGCGCAGCCTGGGGAGTTTCGGGTCTTCAATCAATTCACCGAACAATTTTCTGTTAATGAACTTGCTTCACTTGTAACTAAAGCGGGGGAGAAGCTTGCCCTTGATGTGAAAACCATTTCGGTGCCAAACCCAAGAGTAGAGGCAGAAGAGCATTATTACAACGCCAAGCACACTAAGCTCATTGAATTAGGACTGGAACCTCACCTGCTCTCGGATTCCCTTCTTGACTCCTTGCTCAATTTTGCAATAAAGTTCAAGGGTCGTGTTGACTTTAAGCAAATAATGCCCAATGTTTCTTGGAAGAAAATTGGTGTCAAGCCAAAGACTGTTGCAGCCTAATCAAAGTGGACATTATGTACTTGCAAACATGAGAATGAAAGATCTGGTCCTGACGCATCTCCTATTTTATTTTTTTTTCCCTTTTTTGGTAGTTTGCTGAACTTACTGAGCTTTTATTTAGTATGTAAATTATTCTTCACTTCCATCTCCAGGAGTCTTTTTAAAGATTTTATGGCTCTATTTCTTAAAAGAGTTCAAGGATCATATTTGTAAAAGAATCGGATGGCATTTACTGAATTTACAGATTTAAGGTATAATAATGACCTCCGTGACCTTCCCTTGAACATTTCACTGTTGCTGTTATTTCATTATTTGGCCATCAAGTAGTTGCCTTTAACTTGAATGTATAAAATTCAAATGATGAAATTTAATTTGTCTTATGAGATGCCTATGTACAAAGTTCAATTGATGCAATTTAATTTGTCCTATTTTGTTCATATTAAATAAGATAACGATTTGTTTCAATGGAGTGGACATGGAAAAAAGTTCAGAAGGTATAATCGAAATTTCTTGAATCTATAGAACAACTTAAAATGCATGCTAATTGTTTGACCTTTTGCCCGCTGTTTTACTTTAACCAGTATTATAATTCAATGAAAGATCTATTTTAATATGGTGGAATTAAGTGACGAAGAACAAGCCATCGGCACCTGTCTTAGTAAGCATATCAGACAGCTAGTCTAATACAGTCAAGATTTGTATTGTCTGTGACCCAACATTATTCAAAAGTATTGATGAATTCGCTTTGCCTAAAATGGGTGTTGTAGTTTCCTTGGTAAACTTAAGCATTTCCGGCAAAAAGTGATGGTTCACACTTAAGCATGGAATCGATTTGGCACATGTGGTAAAACTTTTGAGGTCCGTCACTCAAACAGAGGAGCTGCACAAGTTGTAGCACCAGACACTCAACCAAATAGCTCAACTCCAAATCGATAGTGAGTCATGTGTCAATCAAAACTCAGAATCTCGAACGAACTGAATACCCTGCCAAAGGTAACTTGACCAAGCTATTATCTGGTCTAAAATCTTCCCTTAAGAAGTCCAGTACAACTGAAGATAATTCATCCTGATGACGAGTATACTCATGATCAGCTCCTTCAATGATGTGTAGTTTATGATTATTTATGAACTTTGCAAATTGAAAAGCATCTTCAACTGGTACAATCTTATCCCTGGATCCATGAACAGTCAACACCCTGAAAATACAGGCATCAAAATGGCTGCAAAATTATATAACCCTTAAATATGCCCAACAAACAACAACAAAGACAACAAGGGTTTTCAGAATATATATGGAAAAGCAAGTCAGTGAGGATCAATGACCAGTTTGTAATGTTTGATAGCAACAAGAAAGCTTAACAGAAATTAGAGAGAAATTTGGAGAGGGAGAATTATGTTATTTACCAAAATTAGTTACAATCGTCATTCACAAGTGGACCCAACTACATGGCCAGCCTTTGGTGACCACTAGTGGCCATCACTATCAAATAAGGAAATTTTATTTTATTAAAATATTACTTTTTACTATTTATGGTAGGGATGGCCACTAATGGCCACCAAAATTGGCACAAAACTTTTTCCTAGTTACAATTAGATAATATACTACATCTACACAATTTCTAATTGCTTACATGGCTAAATATAAAAGGCATGATTTTTAAATATCACAAAAGATAAATGAAATAGAGTAGTAGGCAGTTTCTAACCTGCATTCCTGGTGGATTAATAAGCATGATGCATGCACATCAGTAGTTAAACGGTCCATCAAACTTTCTTCGGTCACACGATACTCAATCTCTCCTGCAGAATACAACAAAGTTATCCAGATTTTATGTCAATCTAGTGGGAAAGCAATAAAAGGTTAGGTCAAGTTTGCAGCTTCCTGACACAATCAAAATGTCATCTAAAACTTTTGATGATATTTAACTTTGATATGCAAATTTATTGAAATTTTAGGAGTTCAGAATCTAATACTTATTGAAATTTTAGGAGAACAGAATCTAATACTATCACCCTTACCCTTTCTATTTTTAACATCAATATATCCTTCTTGCTTGATTCTTTTTAGGAAGTCCTTGCCAAGCCGACCCTCGATTCCTCTCTTGAGGTTAAACCGGCCAGAAATGTTAACTACATTATGAACATCATTGTACTTTGAAATATATAAAAGCACCACGTTCCCTCCTGCAACAAACACTGTTTTATCAGATAACACTGCAAGACCGACAGATTCTTACTGGTATTAGTTGTATAAGATAGAATGTAGACGAGTTCATGTGTTCTCTTTCAAACATATCCAGAATTGGAGTCTTGTTTCATTGGTATGCTTAAAATAAGAAATGTACCTTTACTGTGACCGATTACAGCAATTATGACACGTTTCTTCCCTCGGAAGTATTGGATTACTGATCGTAAATCATCAGCTTCTCTACGGTAGTTTCCATACTGAAATGAGCCTTCACTTTCCCTAGAAGACGGAGCATCTCAGCAATATAAGGATCATCAGAAATTAATCCACATTGCTCCCATTTTCAATGAGTGAAAAGTGATGGTAATTCTGGTTATAGAACAGTTTCCATTTTAGATCCTATCATAACTCGCACAAGTAACTGATTACACCATATGCAGAACGCATCGCCGATTTCTTTAGACAATTCCAGAAGATGTAATTTAGATTATCACTGTTTTAACCTAAAAGGAAAAATGGATTACCCATTTCCAGCAAAATCAAAGCGAAAGGAACTAATTCCTTCTTTCTCTAAAGCAGCGGCGATATTCACCATGGGAATGCGTTCCTAAACACAGAAACACAAAAAATTGACTGCAAGCCGATTGCAAACCCATGACAGAAGAGATGGAAAGATTAAGAAAACAAAAATGACCTTCCAAGATTGAAATCCATGGCAGAGGATAACAAGCTCCGCAGAACCAGTATCATGCAGCAGACCGAGCAGTTTCTCACCATGATCGTTCTCTATAATTACCCTCCTTTGTTGGGAAACTAAAAGAGAAAGGATTGAAAACTCGGGAAAGGGTAACTACTAACAGAATCAATCAAAGAGAAAAGAAGTGGAGAGGCAGCACACACAAGCAAAATGAATAGATGTTATTAAGAGTCACCTGAGCGGTGAAGCGGTAGTTGGGAAGGTGTTGTAGGCCTAGACATGAACGAGAATCCAATCTGCGTAGAGGTAAGAGCTTAGGCTTAAATCGCAGTCGGACGCTTTTCCTTTGATTTGGAGGTAAAAGTAGAATAAAGACTATAAGCATAAGGCAATTAACTGTTGTATAAATCATTTTTTAAAATATAAATAAAGACTTATAATAGATATATTTATCTATTATTAATAAATATTTATATTTATTAATTAATTTATTGATGTAATCTTACAAATTTATTATTTAAATATTTTTCAAAACTTTATTGATGGATCCATACTTTTACATAATATAATTCTCACGAATATACTTTCTTAATAAGTCAATAAAAACTTAGAAACAATTATGTAAATTAAAATACTTTTTTTATAAATAATTATGTAAATTTTACTTAGAAACAATTATCCTAATTAATTATTAGAATAAATTATTGAAAATATAGAACAAGTTGAATAAGCAAGGAAAAGGAGAGAGAGAGAGACAACAATTAAGAGAAAAGGCAAACACAAAAACGTACGACGAGACGATACAAGTTGTAATAGTTGCAGGAATCCTCATTATGAACTTACCTTATTAGAAAAAGTTTATCCGAAAGGATCCTACAAATTATAAAGGTCATATATTAGCCCATGATTATTGAAAGATTTTTGGCAAAAATGACATTGAAGTTATTCATATTTAAATATATCCAGTTGACTAAGGATGTAAGATGAAGCAACAACTAGTTAAAGAAATTGATTATTTAAAAAAGAGCAACAATACTTGTGAAAAAATAGGAACATACTCAAACTTTCAAAATTTTGAGCAACATATATATTCTTGAGAATCATATCATTCTTATTATGCCTTAGAAAGTGAAATCACTATATTAAGAAAGAAATTGTTATTTTATTTTTCTCTAAGCTTTTAGAATCTTGTTATACACTTCGAATGTGGACGGTTAGAAAATCTTGAAAAATATGTACTCGTGAGCTTTGAGAGGCTCGTCAAATTTAATACTCGGATTTTTATAATGAAACACTCAAGTTAGATACTTGGAGATTGGATTTAGGCTTAGGTTGTAAGCCAAACTAATATAAATTGACTGCGTCCTTTTTCTCTCTCTCTCCTTATCTTTTATATTTCTGCATTATATTTTATGTATGTTCATTTGAACAAGAGACTTCTTCACTTTTATAATAGATCCCTTTTATTTTCAACTTGCAAAAGGTTTCTTTCAGTTTTAACCGGTGCCTTTTGTTTTTAAATTGTTTTAACATGATTCATCATTCAGTAGGTCCTTTTTGTTTAAGCAAGATCTTATCCCACAGAAAGCTCCTATAAAAAGCTTTATCATCTGACAGACTCCTAATGGTTTTATTTATTAACGAGGAGTCGTTTTTTATAGGAATTGAAAGTAACTTGCCAATTTTTTTAAGTCACACACAATTTACCTCCTTTAGCTTGTGTTTACTTTATCATTTAGTATCAGAGAGAGGTTTCACATATTTGTATTTTATAGCACCTAATAAATCATGGCAAATACTATAAGAAGTTTTGAAGGACAATTTGTCTCAAAGTCTGCTTATTTTGATAGAAACAACTACTCATACTAGAAAGAGAGAATGACTATATATCTTTAGTCTATAGATATCGAAGTATGGCAAGCAATTAAAGTTGGAGCTACAATTCCCACTTCTGATAACGTAGAAGTATGGATTATTGCTGACAGGAGAAATGCACAACTAAATGCTAAGGCAAAACATCACCTAATATGTGCTTTGTCTCCAAAAAAATATGAAAAGATATATTACTGCTCTATAACAAAAGAAATGTGCGACAAAATACAAGTCACGTTTGAAGGAACGAAACAGGTAAAGAAGCATATAATAAGTCTTTTAATGCATCAATACGAAACTATTGGCATGAAACAGGGAGAGATCTTAGACGAAATCTTCGAACGCTTCAAAAACATCATCATGACCTTAAAGAACTTAGGACATGTATATCTCAATGACGAGCTCATAACGAAGATTCTGATGTCACTGCCAAAGGAATGGAGATCTAAGGTGACATCTCTAGAAACGAAAAAGGATCTAGACACTATTTCACTTGACTAGCTACGAGAGAATATGATAATCCATGAAACCGAGCTTAGGCGAGATGAAGAATCCTTCTACAGAAAAGGAATGACAGAAAACAACTGACGAATCAAATAGTGAACAAAGTGACACTGAGTTGAAAATAGATGGAGATGACGAGTTCAATTTTATGGTCAGAAAATATGTCTGCTTTTATAAAAAGAAGCTAATGAAGAAAAGAGAAGGAAATAAGAAAGCTGGAAACAACAAGTTCCTATCAAAAGGCAGCAGCAACAATAACAATACACAAAACAATCAAATTTTATGCTATCACTGCAACAAGCCTTGACACACAAGATCAAAATGTCCTCTTCTTCAAAAGGACAAGTCAGATAATAGAAAATCCAGAAAGCAAGTGATGACTGCAGTCTGGTCAGATGAGGACTTTGAAAACTTTAAAGAAGAAGAACCAGAAGAAGTCAGCAACGTTTGCTTCATGGCTAAATCAGAAGACGATGAGATATATTTCAAAAACAGAGACAAAGGAGAATCAATGGATAGTTGGTAGCGACTGTTCAAGACACATGATAGGTGAAATATCACACTTCAACTACATTGAAAAAAAAGACGGAGGTAATGTTGTCTTTGTAGACAAAAATAAATCAAAGGTCACCAGAATTGGTAAAGTTGGTAATTCTGACTCTACCTCTACTAACAACATTCTCTTTATTGATGGTTTAAAACATAACCTGTTGAGTGTGAGTCAGCTATGTGACAAGTGTTATAAAGTCATTTTCTATGCATCTCATTATAAAATTATCGATATTGATAATGAAAATATTGTGTTTGTTGGTCTTAGAAATCAGAATATATATTATGCTTAACTAAAAGACATGACCTTATAAAATGTTAAGCGTTTTTGTCTCTTTAGAAAAGGATTCGTTTATCTGACATAGAAGATTTGGACATGCCAGCATGAGCATTTTATCAAAATCATCCAAAAACAAGTTAGTAAGAGGTACAAACCTTAAAGTTTAAAAGACATAAGGTTTGTGAGGCTTAATTAAAAGGTAAATAAGTCAGAAGCAACTTTCTGTAAGTTATTTGGACTATCATCATCCAATGATATTTACCAACATTAGCAAATCTGAAACACCAAGACCATGTGAACATCGAAATAAATTCATATAAGATTTATACCTTTCGTAGCAGAAACAATAAAGAAGCTCGTAGTGTCGGAAGAGCACATCAAATGTTGTTCCTTTACTGGTATCCAAACCCTTGCCAGACCAAACAAACTCTTCTGGTGTGCTAACACCACTATTGAGACCTCTCTCTCTCTCTCTATTACTTGAGGAGGACGACAACACTAGGGTTTCCTTTGGGCAGATAAGTCTTGCATGTCTCAAGTCATACCATACATCTATATATATAGTAAAACCCTAAGGCCCTAAAACCCTAAACCTCTTAAAGCCCAATGAGTGTTCCATATCTTAGTGTGTGACCTTGTAGACTTATTTAATATTAATAGTCGACTCAAGCTTCTTTTAGGTCCACAAATTATAAGTGGTCTCTAGCAAGACATCATAACTACCTAATATTAAAAAAGGTGGAAGTCCGACTTTACCTGAATCACAACTGATAAATTACAGTATATTCTATAATTGGTTCGTGGGGCATACACTAATAATCTCCCACTTGCACAAGAACCAATTATTTATAAGTAGTCCTTTTATCTCATTATATCTAGATCGAGCATAAGGTAGGAAACAATTGTTGGATCACCTATGGCCAGGGTATTCACAATACGTAGCGGAATGGACCATATTACACAATAAAAGTATAACCGAAACTACAAAACATGTACGGATTTACCTCTTGACGTGGATTGGTATTTGCTTTCAGATTTGTAGACGCTGCAACACGCGAACGTCCTCTACCAGTATCTACACGAGAATGAACGATCCTGGAAGCGGCTAATGTGTGCTAGCACGTTCCAAAATACATTTTGAACGCCGCATAATTTTTCTTTCGAAAGAAGAACGAACAGCTGGTGGCTAAGGTTTTTCGTCTCTTCTTTAATTAGACATATGTTCTCTATTTATAGAGAAACCCTAATCCCTATTCCTATTAGGAATAAGAATATCATAATCCTAAACCT
>JANIIA010000009.1:63070431-63090285 GCA_027478495.1 Erythroxylum alaternifolium | reverse complement strand
TGTACACTAAACTCTTATATGCACAGGACTCACTATTTCACAACTGCATGAGCATGAGGTGTGGTAATTTACCACACTTGGACCCGTTTCTCAGGTCCGACCCGTTCTCTGAAAACGGGATGTTACAGTTTAGGAACTTACTGTCGGTAAATTTAGCGTTAGAAAATTATAGCCTATCGGTAACTTACAGACGGAAAAAGTGTAACGGTCGGTAACTTTTTCGTTGAAATTACCGACGGTAATTACGTTTCTTTGCCGTCTGTAAGATTAGCTACGACCGAATCTACGACGTTTTTGTCTGTCGGTAAATTCTGTCAGTAATGTTTAATACCGATGAAATATTTATCTATTCCGTCAGTATTTTCCGTCTCTATCTCAATATTTTCTTGTAGTGAAGCTCTGTTAGTCTCGATTTTCCCTTAAGTCGTGTTCAATTAAAACAAACTCTTTAACTAAACCTAGTTGTCAAACAACCTAGGATAAGCTTTCTATATTTAATTGGACAACTGCATTATAAGTTATGAAAACATATTAATCAAGGTAATAACCACATAAGCTTGAGTTAGTTATCATTAATGATTCAGTACCATTAGTAGCTACTAATGAATCTCTGATAGTTGTGCATTAGGTTTTTTTTTAGGTAATTAACATGTGTTTTCTTCCATAATTGTTGATAATTGTTGTAGTTTAGGATTCATTTTGTATATTTTTGTTTAGTTTTATTTCCATTGTTGTTCTTTTATATTTGATGTAAATTTAGGGTAAGAATTGACTATTTTTGTATAAGAAAGAAGATGGAGCAATTTGGAGATTGAGTTATAAATCAAGAGGAAAAGAAAAGAGGACGTGTTATATGACCAATTCCCACGATCATGGAAGAGGACGAAACCCTTATGTAGAAAGACCATCTTTGGAGTGAAGAACATATGTTTGGAGCCTTGAGGGAGGATTAAAATCAAGGATAATCATCAAGATTGGGCAAAATAGCACATCAACACCAAAATTTCCAGATTTTGACAAAAAAGAGTTTTTTTATTCAATTTTCTGTAAATTCCACTTCTTCCATTCTTTGTAAAATGGTTTATTTGAACGTTGATGATGTTATGGAGACCATGTTTGGCTAATTTAGTTTAACGAATTGCTTTTAAACTATTTTTTCAAAACTCCTATTTTGTTGAATTGAATGAAGTTGTCTTTGATAATTGTTGATCTAAATTGTTATCTTGCAACAAATCGAGAGAGTGAGTAATTTATGTAGGATTGTACAATGAGAGTTGGCAACCTATAGACTTACAATTATCATGTTAATTGAATAGTTAGAAGAGAGATCTCGACTAGTCAATTAATCGCCCATAAGATAGTTTAATAACTAGTTAAATAGGTTGAGTCATTGGGTAGGTTGAGAGATCATCCAATTGATTCCCTTAAATTCGATTAGGGACAATTAATTACACCTTGAGAGAGGGTAGTTATTACATTCTAAAATCTAGGGTGAGATATAATTCAATCAATAAAATAGGAGGGAGACAAAATAGGAAAAAAAGTAATCTCTAGTCTTTAGATTCTTAAATTCCAATTTTGTTGTTGTTTGATATTGTCTATAGTTTTGAGTTAGTCTTTTAATTTTAATTTAATTTTTCATATTATTTACTTTTAAAATTTTCGTTTCTTAAACAAAGTTTTATCTAAATTAAGTGGTGTCTTGGCATCAATCCATGTGGGATCAATATCCCCTGTTTTAAGCTATAAGTCACAACTCGTTCACTTGCAGTTTTTGAGCATAAAATAAGTAGATAGGTTTTACCATCAACAAGTTTTTGATGTCGTTGCCGGGGATTGATTGTTTAGCATCTTGTTTAATTAGATTACTTTAATTTAAGAGTTTTTGATACTTTTCCTTGTATATTTGTAAGTGCATGAACACAAAGAACACATCAAGATTGACAGAATTTGGTAACACATCAAGAAATCTTAGAATGAGGAATGAGGCATTCGAAGAGATAAATGCTGAGAAGAAATAGAAAGAACAATGATGGAAGACAATTATTATAGGGAGCAAGGAACTTTTCCAAATTACAATGACTCACAGTGTGGTTGGGGAAGTATCGATTCTTATTGGAACATGTACACTGCGGGATGGCAGAACCACCCAGATTTTTGTTGGTTGAATAATGTAAGTACTCAAATGGGATATCAAGACCTATTTGAATTTCAACAAGATCAAATTAGAGCGATGGAGAGTAAGTTTTACAAGTTTATGGAGATGTTTGATTCCAAATTAGCAGCTCAAGAAGAGAACCAAAAGAGGATGTTTTCCAGCCAGGAGGAAAGTTAGAAGAGACTAGAAAATAAATTTGATCAAATTCTTAAAAATCATGCTGCTTTTATTCACAACTTGGAGATTCAAGTAAGACAGCTTTCCTGTGAATTTTGTAAGAGATGTGTAGAAGAATCTCTAAGAAATATGGAATTACATCAATGCGAGCAACATGAGGCTATCACACTTAAAAATGAGGAAGAGGTAGAACAACTAGTGGAACACCATGCTGAACCCTACTTTACTGAAGAACAAGAGACGAAAAAAGAGATTTAAGAAAAGAATGCCAACCTTCCCTATTATTCACCAGTTCTTGATAATACTAAAGGTGAACATCGAAAAATCTCAGGTAGATGTTCATGAAAGGAATTCTATCTTTTGGATTGATGATGATCAAGAGACATTCAACATGAATGATGTATTTAAGAATCTGAAGGATAGTAGCTCATTTAGGATAATTGATGTGCTCAAATCTTCTGAAGAACAAAAGGACGAAGAACAAATGACAACAGACATCAAGTTTGAAGAAGTTATGAAAGTCTCTATTCAAGTAGTGGAAGAAGCAGAGGAGACAAGGTGATTAAGGAAGAAAGAGAGCAACTCACCTTCATACAGGACAAACTGTTAGATTCAATGGAAGATTCAGGGAGTTTTGTGATTCCTTATTATATTGACAGTTCACTTTAAAAAAAGACATTATTGAGCATAATCGGTTTTCATAATGTTATCCATATTTTCCTTTTGATTATTTAACACTTTATAGCTTACTTACAGGCTACAAAACTAATGTTGAATGAAAAAGGTGGAAGCAAGCTATTTATAATTGATCCTAGCTGAGTTTCCAAGGAAGAGCGTCGAGCTACCGATATTAACAGAAGTGCTGCGTGGGAGGCAACCTATGAGATTTTCTTTTCTTTTGATTGTCTTTGTTTATTTTTTGACTTGATTTATTCAGTTATGATCATCTTTGATTTGAATTTGACCGATGTTAATTTGGTTTTTGTTAGAATTTCAATTTGTTTTCTCTGTAAAATTCTTGTTGATGATCTTAATTTGATGTGTTTGTACGTTGTAGGATCATAGAGAAGTAATAGTAAGCTTGGAAGAAGGTTTGGATTTATGAGAATCAGCAATTCCCATAATTCCCACGATCATGGGAATTCCATCCGGAAGGAAACTTAAAGTTTCCCTCCCTTTTTTTTCTTTCACCCATTCTTCAAAAATTTACTCCTTCTCTCTCTAACCAATAAAATTCTCTCCTCCCACTCTCTAAAACTCTTCATTTTTCTCTAGATTCTTGGTATTTTCTTCATCTCTTTGCATTAAGCTCACAATCCTTTAATCTTTTCACTCAATTTTTTTCTCATTTTTTCAGATTTTCTTCTTACAATGGCACCAAAGAAGATGATGGCTCGAAGATCGACTGAACTGACCAATAAACTGCGCCATGAAGTTTCTGGTGAAGGTAAGCGCAATTTAACGACAGCTTACCATTCTCCATTTCTAATTTACTCAGAAGAAGAGGGTACGCGTTTCCGCAACCTTAAAGCTAAAGAATTAGTCACTACTAGGTATTTTGATTTGAAGTGTTAGAAAACATAGGAGTGAGGCGAAAAATTAAGCAATTAGCTGCAAATATAGGGTGGAATAGGTTTGTTCGGTGTGACGTACCCATTTATCCTATGATGACCATAGAGTTTTTCACCACTGTCAGATAAAACCCAAAAATGGATGTTTTATGGTTTAGGTTATTCGGTGATGCCTACAGACTGGGTTATATTGTCATACGTGGTATGTTCAAATTGTTGGATACTAAAATTCTAGATGATCACATTGATTTTAATGTCAATAGTTATTGGAAGACTCTAATGGGTGAGGAGCATTTTGACTCATGTAATGCACCCAATTCTTTAATCCGTAGTGTCAAGCATATACTTTTGCACAATTTATGTGTTTAACTATGTTCATTAAAACTGAACGCAACAAATGCTTGGCAAAAGAACTTTTTTTTTATGATGCATGGATCAAAAAGTTAAAATTAACATGCCTTTTAAAATTTTTCAATCAATAGGGAGTGTTGTCAATAAAAAGAGTTCATATTTTAGAATGACACATGTTGTTTCTGCTTTAGTTCGTTATTATAACCTTAATGTGGAAGAGGTGCATACAATGCCACACGATATGTTTGACATATCGTATTTGAGGCAATTTGAGATTGTGGAAGTCCAGTCTATGGAACTCTACAATCCTCAGATGTGTGATGTCGTAAGGAACAGGAGGGATCAAGATACAAACGTACCCTCCACATCCCGAGCAGCTCCGAAGCCAGAGGAGGAAGTAGTAGAAGCATAACACAATGCACTAAAGGAGGTCGATCGATATCAACAAATTCTCGACCAGATGGCCACCAATCAACAACAGATGACATCCCAACTAAATGAACTCGGCACCCAAATGAGACAAGTTCAAAAGGAGCAGCGCAACTTGAACAAGAGGTTCCTCAACTTCTGTCAGAGGAACAATTTTGAAGCTCCTTCATCAACATCGTCATCACCATCATCTGAATAAGCTTTTCTTACCCTTTTCTTTTTAATTTTATTGTTTTTCTTGTTTGTTATCATTTTATTTCATGTTTGTTTAGCTTCGTGTTATTTCTTTTGTTTGGTTCAAGTTCATCTTTTGCTTAGTTTCATATCATTTTTTTGTTTCAATTTCTTTTGTTTGCTTTGAGGTCATTTTCCTATATTTGGTGGCTGTCTTGTCACATTGAGGACAATGTGAACTTTAAGTATGGGAGGTGACTTTGACTTTCGTAATTGCATTGATTGCATATTTAGGCGTATTATATGTGCTTTATGTCAGCAATGGAACCGTACTTGAATCACTCTGATAAATATTACCATGAAAGTCTGTCATCCTAGTTGGAATTAGATTGAATGCATGCTTGAACTCGAATAAGGCTACTTGAGTAGAAAGTGAACTATATAGAGTGATAAACAGGTAGTTGGTTATATAAGCTTAGTCACATTGACATTTGAACAATAAGGTAGTGTAAAGATGCATAATGAGTTTTTATTTGAGTTAAAGTGAGGATTGAGCCATATGACTCCATCCATAGTCATTCTATTTCTTTGCTGGGTGTTACTTCTTGCTTTGAATCGGTTTGAGTCTACTAGATGCATGCTTAATATAGATGATTTAGGCCCTTTTCTTGTTTTAAGCCTTGGCTTAAATGACGTAACCTTTGTAATATCCTTTACTACCCCAACTAAGCCTTAACCTTTTGTTTCTTAAAAACACCCGAAATTTTAAAACTTTAATCCTTTTAACCTACCGATTCACAAGCTTAGTAGAGTGTTAAGTAATACATTGGTTGGGATTGTTGTGAAAATTTTACCAAGATGAGTTGAGTATATTTCTGCCTGTGGATTACATTGTATTTATCTACTAATATATTCATAGTTCTTCCATGTATGATGAAAAAGAAAGAAAAATGAAAAAAATGTTGAAAAGAAAAAGAAAAGAAAAAGGAAGAACAAGTGAGTGGCATCAATAAGTACAGAATATCAGTTATATTTGTCTACCTCGGAGTTATGTTTTGTTATCCCATCTTTATCCACTTTTTACTTTACTAATGCTTGTGCTTAACCCTTTTCCCTCTTTACCAACCTTAACCCTGACCACATTACAACCCTAAACAAGTCCTTTTGATCTATTTATGCATGCAATCATTGTAGAAGAGAATTGGTGTATTAGCAAGTCTATGATAGTGTAGTTTCCTACATGAAGTTTGATCGAAATACTAACCATCAAATACTTGAGAGAAATGAGTGAAAACCGTTAGGAAAATTTTGCATCTTTACTTATCTTTGAGTGATGGTGTCAATTGTTGAATTTTTTTATGTACACCAATGAAAAAGCAGTCATAATTTGTGTATTAACTTAACATTTTACTCAGTCTGAATTTGAGGGATTGTATGCTTTGATTAGTCTAAATTTGAGAGATCGTATGCTTTGATCTTTGTGAAGATAAAATGAAATAATTGAGTGGTTGTATTTATTTTGCTTGAGGACAAGCAAAGATTCAAGTGTAGAGATGTTGATAGGTGTGCATTAAGTTATATTTTTCTAGGTAATTAGCATATGTTTTCTTGCATAATTGTTGATTATTATTGTAGTTTAGGATTCATTTTGTATATTTTTGTCTAGTTTGATATCCATTTTTGTTCTTTTATGTTTGACGTTAATTTAGAGTAAGAATTGACTATTTTTGTATAAGAAGGAAGGAGCAACTTAGAGATTGAGCTAGAAATTAAGAGGAAAAGAAAAGAGGAAATGTTATATGGCCAATTCCCATGATCGTGGGAATTACAATATGAAGGATTATATGGGAGTTTCATCAAATTTAGGTTTTTTTGGATTATTTAAGCATCATTAAGCCTCCATCTTAGAAGAGGACGAAACCCTTATGTAGAAAGACCATCTTTGGAGTGAAGAACATATGTTTGGAGCCTTGAAGAAGGATTGAAGTCAATGATCATCATCAAAATTGGGCAAAATAGCACATCAATACTAAAATTTTCAGATTTTGGCAAAGAAGAGAAGGAGTTCTTTTATTCAATTTTCTGTCTATTTCACTTCTTCCATTCTTTGTAAAATGGTTTATTTGAATGTTGATCATGTTATGGAAACTATATTAGGTTGATTTAGTTTTAGGGATTGCTTTTAAACTATTTTGACAAAACTCCTATTTTGTTGAATTGAATGAAGTTGTCTTTGATAATTGTTGTCTTTCAACAAATTGAGAGAGTGACTAAGATAAATTTGTATAGGATTGTATGACGAGAGATGGCAATCTATAGACTTAAAATTATCACGTTAATTGAATAGTTAGAAGAGAGATCTCAGCTAGTCAATTGATCACCCATAAGATAGTTTAATAACTAGTTGAATAGATTGAGTCATTGGATAGGTTGAGAGATCGTCCAATTGATTCCCTTAAATTCGATTAGGGACAATTAATTACACCTTCAGAGAAGGTAGTTATTACATTCGAAAATTTAGGGCGAGACACAATTCAATCAATAAAATAAGAGGGGGACACAATAGGAAAAAAAGTAATCTCTAGTCTTTAGATTCTTGAATTCCAATTATTCTACAGTTTGGTATTGTCTATTGTTTTGAGTTAGCCTTTTAATTTTAATTTAATTTTTCATATTATTTACTTTTAAATTTTTTTTTCTTAAACAAAGTTTTATCTAAAGTAAGTAGTGTCTAAGTATCAATCCCTATGGGATCAATATCCACTCTTTTAAGCTACAAGTCACGACCCATTCACTTGCGGTTTTTGAGCGTAAAATAAGTAGATAGGTTTTACCATCAACAATCTCAGCATAACGATTACGAATTATATTGAAGATTCTAGTAATAGTTTCATAATAAAACAATCTAATGAACGCATTAAGATCATTCTTACAAAAAATCTAAACAATAAACATAGGATAACATAATCAATTCCTAAAAGAGAAAGAACACTAAAGACAATGAAAGATATGCTTAACCACATTCTTTGGTGTCGATATCACCTCTGAACTAGCGTTGGAAAGCTTAGCCCTCTAAGGCCTCTATGGGTCTCCAAAATAGCAAGCTCTCTGTTGTTCTTGAAACCCATAACCTAAAATGATTCACACTCCTTTCTACCTTCACATATTCTATTTATACTAAAAATTAGGGTTCAAACAGACAGGTGGCAAAAGTCACGGTAGTGCATGGTTGAGTCATGGACGTGCATATGAGTCATGGGCATGACAACTTGAGTCACACCTATGCAAGTGAGTCATATTCATGACAACTTGTGTCGTGGTTGTGCAACATTGAGTCATGCCCATGACAATTTGTGTCATGGTTGACTTGCATACTCATGGTCGTGACTTAATAGTCATGGGCGTGAGCATGCACTGCACCAATTACAATTCCTATTTTTGCATTTTCTTGTCCCCTTTTTGCTCTAATCTTTCTTCTTCTTATTCTATAAAGATAAGTGAGTGTGAATCTCAAGAAGACGACTAAAAGATTTTGCTTTCTACTCACTTTAGCTCCTTTGCTTTCAAATTACACCTAAAATCAAATATGAACTAAAGTGAATGCTTTAAGCATTTTGAAGTATTAATCACGAAGTATCATTTATTAAATGTATGAGCAATTAAGCATATATCAAGTTTGTCTTTGAAAACCTCAAGTCTAGCTTCCTGTCATTCTCATCCGTACAGATGTCTAATTATTTACAAATTCAATGGGAAAGGTGCGATAAGTAAGAATGAGAATGGAATTGATAAAATAGGTACTTCCCTAATAGGATAAGCCCAATGATTACAATTAGAATTAATCCATACCGTCTTGCACTCCTGCAACCCTGCCTTACACTCTCAACTGATAACTGAATCATCCCCACTACTCAAATCAGTAAACACGTGTCTTCCCTACTAACAGAATCTTAAATAACAACTAACATATGGGGTAGATGATACGGTGCATTTTCCCTTTTGACCTATAATAATATCCATATTGTAACATATTTAAACCATACATGAACAATGATTTATAAATATGCATGATGTTAGTGTCAATTACAAATGTATTTATACTTACATTTTAATTTCTTTACTTTTGTTATTGTTTTGTCAAAGCCTAAGCAGTATCGTTAATATAAGTACCACCTTTTTTTTTCTTCAAAGTTGTGAACTTGGATGAAAATGTGATTATGTAAACTTGGATGGAAATTTTATTTTTACTGCTTTTTTTATTTGTGCAAGTTACAAATCATAATTTGTGTAAAGTCTCAAAGTTAGATTGAAATGTTTCCCTAATGAAAAATAAACTGTTGATTTTTGTACAAAGTTTTGGATAATGAAAAATAGTTAATGTTGATAATGGGTATTTGGTACCCATCTGTGAGTTTAATATATTAACAATTTCATTTTTTTCATTTCATCTTTATTTAGATTAATGTTTCAAAATTGCGTGGTGCATGCGTTAAAGGCGGCTTTAAGATTACATTTATTTTATAATGTAAAGACGAAGTTTAAATTGTCCGGTTAAGTGATCGACCGATAACCCTTTTCCCAAAAGAAAGGTGGCTGAGCTTGGAGCGGTGCCAAGGCTACAGCCTTACTAATTTGACTGTGCAGTAAAATGCAAGATTTTTTTTTAAGTATATGGACTAAATCACACAAAAAAATAATAATAAGAAAGTGACGCAATTTATGGGTTAGTCCATCGATTTCTTATTCATTTCATGTTGATTCAAAATGTACTTGAATTGTCCATCTCATCCCTTGTCATCAAATACCATCTTTCACAACGCGGTAAAACTAATATGGAAAGAAATTCAGAATGCTTTAGTGATTTTTCTCATTCATGTCGGATTATTCAGAATCACAGGGAACGAGAATAAAGAACAACAAAGCGGTAATATTCGATGTTTCACCAATGCCTTTTTAGGTACCGGCTATAACTGAATCTCCTCGATGACACAATCTCATGAAATTCATACGAAAGAGCCTTGGTGACAGCAGTCAAGCTATTGTCTCGAACACTCAACCTTGTTTCTGGGGTGGCTATATGCACATAAAAATTTAAGGATACCTTTGGCTAGGTCCTACTGAGAGATTTTATGCTAGGATCCAACAGGGGCCACACCTTTGGCTTTGGCTGCTGCAGTAGCCGCCGCCGCAGCCGCTGCTGCTGCAGCGGACGCAGCTGGATTGGGAGTTGAAGGTGGAACAGGGTTGGACTTTGAACTGCCCTGTGCTGCAACAACCTGTTGATGCTGTTGCTGCTGCTGCTGCTGTTGATAGTTGACCTGGGCAAGCAGAGTCTTAATCTGGCTGCCTGAAAGTGTTTCATGTTCAAGCAAAGCATTAGCAAGTGCATGAAGCTCCTTGCTGTGGGTTGTAAGGATGGTTTTTGCATTGTTATAAGCCCTTTCAAGGAAATGTTTCACTTCTTTCTCAATAAGAAGCCTAGTCTCTGTACTCATGCTTTTTCCATTATCATCATAGTTATGGGTAACAACCCCAACTTCTTTGCTCATCCCATACTTGGTAACCATGGCTCTGGCAAGACTGGTAGCTTGTTGCAGATCGGAAGATGCCCCTGAGGTAACTTCACTTTCTCCAAAGATGAGCTCTTCTGCCACACGCCCCCCCATGCAAACATCAAGTCTAGCAAGCATTTGCTTGCGTGATATGCTGGTCTCATCCTTATCCGGCAATTGGGCAACCATGCCAAGAGACATACCTCTTGGGACTATTGTCGCCTTGTGAACTGGAAGAGCACCGTCTGTATGAATGGCCACCAGAGCATGCCCTCCTTCATGAAAAGCTGTTAGCTTTCTTGACTCATCAGATATTACAGCCGACTTACGTTCACTTCCCATCATGATCTTGTCCTTTGCATACTCCAAGTCAGTCATTGTCACTGCTTTAGCACCATCCATGGCCGCCTTGAGAGCAGCAATGTTGACTAGATTTGCAAGATCAGCACCAGAGAAGCCAGGTGTCCCTCTAGCAATAATCATCAAATCAACATCCTCTGCCTTCAAAACCTGAAATGTCAAAGTCAGTTGCAACACAAATTTTAGTTTTGTTACAGCAAATATAACCTTAAAACAGAGGTTTAGAGTTTGTCAAACCAATAAGGCCTATCTACCCATTTGGCCACCAAAAAAGCTGGTCTTCCTTTAATAGAAAATGGGTACCTTTGACATGTGGGATTCCAAAATCTGTCTCCTCCCTTCTACATCTGGATTTGGAACAACAATGTGACGATCAAAGCGCCCTGGCCTCACGAGTGCCTTGTCCAGAGACTCGGGGAAATTTGTTGCTGCAATCACTATGATCCCTTCATTTTGCTTAAAGCCATCCAGTTCAACAAGTAACTGATTCAAAGTCATTTTCATGTACTGCTGATCCTTAGGGTTACGGCGGCCCCCTATGGCATCTATCTCATCTATAAATATGATACACGGCGACCTCTTCTTTGCAGCAGAAAATAGATCTCTCACCCTCCTAGCTCCAACTCCAACAAACATCTCCTCAAACTCGCTGCCACTGCATGAGAAAAAAGGAACACCAGCTTCTCCAGCAATAGCCCTAGCCAACATAGTCTTTCCAGTTCCAGGGGGCCCAACAAGTAAAACACCTTTGGGGAGCTTCCCACCAAGACGAGTAAATCGCTGTTATGAGGAAAAGTCGACAGTTATATTACAAAGGATATAATTAAACTACTAGAAAGTAATAGGTGTGCAGATTGGATAAACAGTAATATTAAAAAGGATTACAAAGATGTACCTTTGGATCTCGGAGATAATGAACAATTTCTTCCAGCTCAGCTTTTGCCTCATCAACACCCTTAACATCACTAAATTTGGTGTTCGATTCCATGCTAGGTTGAACTTCCTCATGAAAACCAAGTCCTGGCTTATATAAAATGACAAATCAAGCAAGAAGTTTAATATCTAGTATGCACTAGCACCAACTAGTACAAGCAACTCAAGTGTCAAAATACAATATACCTTTGCTAAGACCCCTATCTTCAATCAGTGCTCCTACACCAGATATCAAAAGAAAAGCAAGTGCAATGGTGCGAATTGTGCGCCACAGTTGTTCTTTAAAGTGTCCTCCTTCTGTAGCCACCATATGAATAGGTGCACTAGCAGTTCCAAGAATTCCATCTTTTGTAGATTTTCCCACATTCCTTAAAGCTGAAAGTCCACCTACTATCTCTTCTTCCTTTGCTGAATTACTAATACCTACAAATTCAGAAACTTTAGGGAAAACTCAAACTGATTCACTTAAAAGCAAGAATAAAAATTATGCCCCACGAGGAAGAGGCAATGAAAAACTAACCTGTCTATTTTGGAAGGTCAAGATTAAGAGAGATTCAAATCAAAACCAATTTATACTCTTTAATCCTTAGGAGTGTGAATAATTCATTATTTCCTGGATAATATCCGTGAATCATCAGTTATAACTGCATGAGTATGACCACCCAACCACGCCCTTGTGAGTAAAGACCCTCTTGACACTAACATGTTGACTTGTCAAAATCAGTCTTAAAATAACCAAGAAGAAGGCTCGATCAAAATAAATAACTATATATATATATATAGGACAAGGAATTTCAGCCAACCTCTTTGCAATGTCTTGAGCAGCTCACTCTCATCCAGTCTGTCAACTCTCACTAGCGCCTTAACATATTCTGCAAGTGCTGAAGAATTAGAATGCAGGGATGGTTGATTTTCAAACATTCTTATCACTGCTTCAGGATCATTTCGATGGTAAAGCTCCTTCAAATGTGCAACTTCACTGGCTTCATCAACATCACGCACTTTGCGAGCTAAGTTACCAACATAGCTCGAATAAAACCTCCTTTCAGTATTAAAAAGCTTATACCCTGCCAAATCATTAAAAACGGAAAAAAATCTAAGTTCAGAGATATGCAAAAGAAACCTCCAGACTTCGGTATCTATCCCGTACCCATAATCACTAAATTAAAAAACAGAAAAATAATCAGTCTTATTCTCAACTAAGTTAGGTTTCCCAACTTAAGATGCAAATGCCAATTGAGTGGTAAAAAAAGTTAATCCTATAAGATCAGCAACAGAAGGGATAGGAAGGAAAAATCAGTTGCGATTCATGATACAAATGTCAACTGGTGGAAAAAATGAAATTAATCCTGCAACATAACAACACAAATGGAAGAGGGGCGACGAGAAGTTCAGTAGCCACTGATAACATACCTGCACCATTTGTGAGACAAATAACTGGAAAGTATACGACTGATACAAAGTATACAGAGAATTCCCATGTGCTTTTTATTAGTTGTGAAGGAATGAAGACTAAGAAGCAGTTACCTTTCCAAAAATGATTTAAAGGAAAATTTGAAGAGAGTTAACAACGCAAAGAACTAGAGGCTGAAGGTTGCTTATCACAGTATTTAGGACCATCATCTATCAAAGAATCAAAATATAAATGAAGCAAACACAAGAAGTTGAGTAGCCACTGATAACATACCTGCACCATTTGTGAAACAATTAACTGGAAAGTAAGTTCTGGCAAGAAAGTTCTTGTTTTGAAGCAAATCCAACTGATGCCTTGAAACCTGGAGCAAGGAAAACATAAAATTTATGCGACAAAAAGAAAATAAAATACAATATCACTAATTGAATCATATAAATATAAATAAGGTGATTGCACAGCATGCATATGCAGAATGAATGTTCAAATGAGAATGAGTTGGCAAACATTTAGATATAGTATACTTTTAGCTTGGGAAACTGAAAGACTAGGAATTGATGTCATGAGCACAGGAATTATGCAGACAAGAAGACACTAAGATTTTAAAATACAAATTTTCTTTCTCAGTTATTCATGTGGGATGGATAAAGCAGATTCACATCTTGATAGAAACAAAGAGAACTATTAGGATCACACACTAATTGATTTCTACATCTTTCTTTTATTATTTATTCTAAATTTTACATTAAGATCTGAATCCTTCTAACTTACAACAGTTTCATGACGACATTTGTTTTAGTCACACAGATATGCAGCAAAAGGAGTATAAAATTCAACAATCATGATCATGATGAATTGATTTTACAAACTCTGACAAAGCTGGACAGCCTTAAGACTAGTACTCCAATGTGTTCTGTAGCTCACAGAATATAGCCGACTAACAACCTATATTAGCTGGGGAAGATGAAAAGAAGTAAGATGAAGGGGCTAACACTAATAAGCAGCAAGAATATCAAAGTAACCAGTAGCAACCATAATTCAAAGCCAAGGTGAAGATTGAAGAAACCAACCAAAATTGTTAAGAAAACTTATATGAGACGTACGAATGAACATTAGGCCTAAAACACAAAACACAATTGATGATCTTTCCAAAACAACACGTGTCAAAGTATCTGATTTCATCGGGAAGATAGATCCACATCTGTTTATAGATTGGACAGCAACTGTGGAGAACTATTTTGATTGGTAAATGTCAGAGGAATGAAAAGTACAATTTGCAAAGATGAAAGCAACCATATAAACTAGCGTTTGTTCAAAAATAGTTAAGGATAGGCTATGAAAAACAGCCCAGCCAGCAATTATTGAATGGGAAAAGATGAAACAACAGTTAAAAAGAAAAATAACAGCCTTCCCAATATCAAAATGACCTCCAAGATCAGATTATATCACTTTAACAAGGAATTACAACTGTTACAAAGTATAAAGTAAAGTCTGATGTGCTTTATATTAGTTGGGAAGGAATGAAGACTAAGAAACAGTTACTCCTTGCAAGAATGATTTAAAAAAATTTTGAAGAGAGTTAACCATGCAAAGAACTAGAGGCTGAAGGTTGATTATCACAGTATTTAGGACCATCATCTATCAAAGAATCAAAATATCAATGAGATGATTCTAGCATAAAAGAAACTCCTAAAGTTTATAAGCCAACAACAATTAAACTTCCCACAGCATAAGGTAATCTATACGCTAAAGGACAGAAAGCCACGGAAATAAGTGCTTTAAATGTTAATAATATGACTGCCCAGTAAATGTTTACATATGGAAAAAAAAACAAAAAGAAGAAAGAATATTCTGGTTATGAATTCCAGAGAAGTGTGAGGCTTTCTTGTCTACTTTTAAATTTTTTGGAGTGATTCCTAAACAAAGGATGTGATTCCTAGGATGTGATTCCTAGTTCCTTATGAAGTCTAGATATGCTTTCTAGTAATATGAAGCTTGCAATCTTTATATAATCTATTTTGTCTTATTAGTTGGTATCAAGCCTAGATCTGCTATAGTTTATTTAAGGCTTCCTTTTAGCCTAAGATCGCATTAGTATTCCAATTTTCAATTGGTGTGGAACCTGCCCTCTAGTCATGCAGCATTAATTTCAAGTTATTAAAATTTGAAAAACCCAAACTTTTGCCTTAGTCCTTCATCGTCATAGAGCACTAGTCACCAGAAACCCATATTTTAGCCCCAAACATACGACTTGAATCACAGTCCACCAGACAAACACCAAATCCAATCTAACATCTTTAAAAGATATCAAGCCACAGAGAACCTCTCTCCTGACAAACAAATAAAAGAAAACTTTACTAATGGCAGCAGATAGTTGCAGAATATTGCAAATAAAAACAACCTTTTGAACTAAACCCAATACGGTTTTAGCCTCATACTAATGATTAAATTTCTTTTCTCAGCAAAAGAATAAGAATCAATTACTTATCCAAAGCCCTAATTTCTCCCCCATACTGTTTTGACCTCTTACTGAAACTACTGAGCTTTCAAAAATACTCCTAAGACAAGTATTTTGTCATAATGAGAAGAAAGTCACAACTGAATGCCGAGTGCTTTCAAGTTAAGAAACAAAATTCTGGAAAACGTGATTACAAGAAAACAATAAAGAAGCAAAAGCATGGAACCCAAAGAAATTGAACTTTAGGGTTTTATATATCCCCAAATAACCAATCTTTATATCGGGGAAACAAACTATACAAACAGAACGAAGACAAAGAAGGGAAAGAATCATAGTGACGTAACAGAAGGGAGGAGAATTGAGAAATCAGAAGACCAAGAAAGGAGAAGAGGATGTACCTGTGTTATTAGACGCCTCCAAGCCATGGCCTGTTAAGTCTTTTAACTCTCGCTCGTTGTTTTCCTTATCTTTCTCTATCTATACAAATTATTCACTCCGAAGAATTGAGTGTGGTGTGCCGTCGAGGAGGTGTTTGGTTAGCGAGGAAACGTAGGAAATGTGCGTGTGAGAGACGGACAAGTAGGCTAAGAAGAAAGGTAAGGGTGGCGGACATGAAAGATTGGGGACGTCAGATTAATTCTACTAATAAAAAAAATATAAAGATGCAAATACTTCAAAATATTTAAAATTAACTAAATGTCTAAATTTAAATAACAAATAATGAAATGTTTAAATTTAAACAACAAATAATTCAAATAAGAATATTTTTATTAATAAATTTTTATATCTAGAAAAGTTACGTACATGATTCTTAAATATCAAATAAGTTTAATATATTTAAAATACAAACATATTAATATATTTATTACAAGAATTTCGAAAACTATATTGAAAAAAGATATATTAAGAGAACAAAAAGGAACAACAGAAACAACAGCCCAATTTATAGTCTCTCCATCATCATTGTTGTCTAGCACTTGCTCTTCCGTCTGGCTCAACCATTACTCATAAAAGTATCTTTGCATTCTCTTTAGTATTCGATTTGTTCAATTTATTGGTTCTCTATTTTGTAAATTGCCCTATCGACCCTTTCCGTTATAATTTGTTAGTGTCAATTTGACATCTTCAGTCTCCTCTGCGGTTGTCTCTGCCTAAGGTGTTGCCTCCTATCGTTCACCTGCTGCATGTTGTTTATTCTCTCATGTTTCTCTTATGCTTCCTCCAAATAGACACCATCTCCCTTTGGTCTCTCTCAATCCTAAAGTAACATATATGCTTCGTCAACCTTTCTTACTAACCTCATCATTTATAGGTTGATGGTAGCTATAACATAATCCATTGTCAATCTTGAGAGCGTGAAAAATACTCCTCAGTTTTTTGCTAAGTTTAGAGGGCGAATTTTAGAATAACTAGTAAGATTACTCTTTTTGTGATTAAATATTACAATTTCGAGTCATAAAAATAACATTTTTATAAAATATAAAAGAAAGGTCAGGTATAATTGATGTCACTATTCTAATTCTCACAAAGCAGAGAATTTTGTGTACTGAGGTTGTTGTGTTGTGTTGTGTTGTTTTTTTTTTCCAAAAGGTGGTTAGCTATGATTCCCCATATACAGGTTTTGTTTGGTAAATGACTTATCAGTCATTTTTTGGCATATTGAAAAGTTTTACCTATTTAACTATGTCAAACCGCTGATAATTATGTTTGATAATCAGCTGATTGGGTTGGCGAATTGATCCCAATCCACTAATTTTGAAAAATGCTATTATGAGAAGCGTTTTCTTCTGATGACTGAAAAATTAAGGGATTAAAAAACTATTATATCCAAAAGTTATTACAAATTAGAGATAGAGATAAAAGATATAAATTTGACTTAATTTATATAAAATTTCAAAAATTAATCATTAAATTAAAATTTTCAAAAAATTAAATATCTTAAATTTATTATCTCTAATTATATTACTTTTGTATATATCCGATATTTAGGTATTTTTTATATTAATATTTAGTATATAATATTATTATCACTTATATATTTTGTTTAATTCAATTTAATTTAATCTAAAATCAATATGCAAATTTAAATTAATTATTTTAATATAAGTTTAAATTTTACAAGATTAATATAAACAATTTTTTAATAATTTTATTTTAATTTAATAAAATAAAAAATAGTTTCAATTTTAAAATTTAAAAACTAAACTTAAAATACAAAAATCATATTTTTAAATTAAGTCGATATTATTTTTACAAACTTAATTTCACAGTAAGTTCGTTGGTGCTGCATTTGAAGAAAACTTTCTAATATGATCTGACCGAACTCATTCTTAAGCTTATTTTTAATAGCATTTTAGTGATATCTCAAATTCTTCAGTTGCTTCATGGTGCAAATTCAAAAGAATCTGGAGAAGTTTTTAATTGAGCTCATTCATCATTGAGAAGTATTGAGAAGGCTTTCGGTGTTCTTAAGGCTCAATTGAAGATATTAGAGAAAATGATAGTGTTAGACTTATTTTTCTTTATCTAAATTCTTATGAGAATATTCAAAGAAATACTAAGATATAAATAGCTAATACTTATGTCCTTATAAATTCTTTTGTTAAAGTCATATCCCCATAAGTCATTTTATACAAAAACAGCTAATACTAAATAGCTAATTTTATCAAATATCTTTAAATAAACAGTTGATGTTACCTACTAGTCAAATCAGCTATATTAATCCGTTGTTAGCTTACCGTTGATAGAATCAGCTAATAACTAATACAATCCATTGATTGTCAAACAGAGTCATGGTCTCTTTCTTCCTGTTTCCCATTTGATACAAATATAAGGTAAATCAATAATATGGTTGGTGCCCTATTATACACCAAAGGTAAAATAAATCTCTTAAGTGTAATCATACAATCAATCTCTTTTGGTAGGAGATACTATTTATGTATAGTGAAGGTGTGCTTTGTTCACTTGGGATAATAATAATAGGAATTATAATGAATATAGTGAAAAATGAAAATAGATATGACTTTCATCCCTCACTATATTAGGAGTATGAAGTATTGCCCCAAATGTGATATAAAAGTATTGTTTATCAAATCATAATATATTTACCAACAATCTTTTTTCTAAGTAGGTGTAACACCCACATATCCCCTGAGAGGAAATGCAGATGCTACACAAAACAGAACCCAAGTAATCCATTACATACTAAAGCATTTCTAGAGACTCAAGAAGCATATATTTCATTCATCATTGATTGGGTCATACTCAAAACATAACATACACATTATACTTATTTCATACAGGCCTTAATCCAATTCCAAACTGTATTAAGGTTTTTACAAACCATTAAGCAAAGCACAAAATACAACATATCTCATTACATTAAAGAACAACTAACAAAAACTGGACATTTCTAGAACAAAACACAATCTTCATGGCCACTGCGGTTATTATTGTCCAAGTCTTCAAACCTTCCTATCTAAACCTACACGGGACAAAACCACCGTGCTAAGCATAAAGCTTAGTGGGGAAGAAAAAAAAACTAAATAGGATATAGGTTGACAACTGTTTCAAACAATCATCTAAACATTCATATATTCAAAATCACATCAAATAATAACTAGTGTTCACTTATCCATTTCCAAACCAAACCAAAGTATCATGAATCTCAGAACAAAACAGAATATATCAGAACAGGTCACATATTTACTTCAATGCAAAACTCACCAATTTCAAAATTTTAATTTTAACATATCAGAACAAAATTTGTCTTTAACAAACTGAATTTTCTTATTTCAGAATAAAGCTCAGGTTTTTTAGATCAAAGCTTATTTATATCAAAACTGAGTATATAACATAATACACAACAAGTTAGTCAATTAGTCCTTTATATAGAAATGGGTAACGGGACTAACACAGGAGATACCGTGATCAGTATCACAGAATAGGAGCGACTTATGTCTCAATAACAGGAGACACTGAAGTGTCAGTAACAGGAGACATCGAAGTGTTAGTAACACTAGACATCGAAGTGTCACAGGAGTAGCTGCAGACCCTTCTAGGCATGCCTATTTACCCACGTCTAAGACTTAACAGTTTTAAAACAAACCATTTTAGAATCCAAAATTTTATGCAAAAGATGAAGTACAACATATGTCTTTATTCTATTTTGCTCTAAATGAACTTATTCATTGGCATTTGATCAAACATAACATACCTTATAAATACAATTCTGCGCAATTATAAATCAATAGAAGTGTTGAGTCATCACACATTATGTA
>JANIIA010000009.1:62936522-62950650 GCA_027478495.1 Erythroxylum alaternifolium | reverse complement strand
CTTATACCGGGAAAATGTCATGAATGCATGTACAGATATTTTCATGTGCACATATCACTGTTCACAAATGCATGAGCGTGAGATGTGTTGTTCTAATTTCTCTTATTGGTCTTCTCGTATACCTGTTTCCCTGGTTCGACCCGATATATGGAAACGGGATGTTACACTTAGAATTATGTTATTGTTAATTATTGTATGTATTTTAAGTGTTTGCTTGGTTTAGAGCAAGAATTGGATCATAATTTTGTATTTTAAGAGGTATTTGATGTGTTTGTTAGTGATGGAAACTAGGAAATTGAAGAATGAAGAAAGTTGGAACATGCTTGGGTTAAAAGATAGGGTCATGATCATGACATGAGTATCATGGTCATGACAGAAGGCTTTTATCCTGGTCACGATTGTGACACCCTTGTCACAGTCGTGATAGACACCTCCTAAGCGCAACCTATTTCATATCTTTTGACTTTTGGGGACTATTTTTGGAACAAAATGACCTGGGTAAGCCCTAAAATCAACCTCAGATATAAAAGAACAAAAATAAAACAAAACGAGCAACCTTCATCTTACCAAATTGAGATTAATCCAAAGAAGATCAAGAGAAACAACAGTTGTCCAACATTTTTAATATTTGCATATTTAACTCCAAATCAAGTTTTTCTTTCTTTCCTTTTGTTATTCTCATTAAAATTGACATGTAAACTGGATTGGAAGATGTTATATAGTAAATTGGATTGGAAGGTGTTATACAGATTGATGATATTTTAATTTCATATTAGGATTTGTTCTTAGCTTATTTTATGACTTGATCAATTTTGATTTCAATGCAATGTTTTGGTTGTTGTGATATTTGTGTTTGCTTATACTTTGATAATAAATTGAGAAAGTGAGTCGATAGTTATCTGATTAGGTTGGTTGATGAGAGTTAAAAACCAAATAAGTCATGCAAATATCAAATCAGTAATTATATGAAGAGAGATCTTGTATGAGAACTTGATTATCTGCTAGATTGCTTAAAAACTAGTTAAAATGTTATATTGTTTTTGTTAATCGAGAGATTGCAAACCTAGAATTTTGGAATCAATTAGGGATTATTAATTGGGGATAAATGATTAGGTCTTCAGAGAGAGTAATCAACCTTTTGAAAATCTACCAAATTGAATCAAAAATGGTTAAGGGAGAAAAATGACAATAGAATAAATCTATACATTCATACTTGATCATCCTTGTTTTATTATGATAGCTCAATTGTTAACTGGTTTAGTGCTCAATTTTGTTTTATTGTTTTAATTTCTTATCATTCAATTTCATTTAAATCATTTTTCACAACCTTAGACAAAGTTAGGATCATTTAGTTTTAGCTAATTCCTCGTGAGATCGATACCTCAATTACTATAAGTTTGTGATTCGTATACTTATTGATAATAACGGTTTTATATTAGGTGAAACTTGCTCAACAAAAACCTTTTATAAAAGTTTCTAAAGAGCCTTTATATCTAGAAGATTGATAGGAGATAATGTTCTTCTTGCAAGGAGATAATGCTCTTCTTGCATAAGAGTTGCTCAAGGGATATAAAAGAAAACACTTTAATAGGAATTATGTTAGTGGACTTCCATAAAGCTTTTGATTTAATACATTGGAGCTACATACTTCATCTACTTAAAGTTTTTAGGTTCCGTAGTATCTTCATTAATTAGAAAAACCAATGCATCATCAGTATTACCTCATTTAGAGTTTTAATAAATGGTGGTCAACCAAGTCGTTTAGAGGAGGTAAAGGGCTAAAACAAAGGGAACCCCCTGTCCCCTTCTCTTTTCATTCTCTGCATAGATCAATTTCTAAGATAATTAAGTTATCCATTAAATAAGATAAGAGTTTCATTCCATTAAACAAGATAAATGTCTCCAGCGCTCAGATGAAGGATAGTTTGATTTTTAAAGCAGTTTTCAATTTAGCGATCTATCATCTATGGTGCGAGAGGAACTGAAGGATCTATAGATAGGAACGCATTAGTCCTTATCAGCTAGTCGACTTCATCTATAATAAAACTCACTGGCTAATCATTGCAAAGGAAGTTAATCACTACTTATCTGACACTATGAAAGCACATTGGCTTTTATAATATAATTAAGAGGTAGTAGTTGGTCGAATAAAGCTCAAATATTATTTTGGCTTTGTAAAAAGTTACTTTTGGTCTTCTTTTACATCAAACTCATTATAATGTTGTATATAGTTTCACTATAGTTGATACAATTCCTTTTAATTTTAAAAAAAAAAGATAAGAGCTTCAAATTTCACTCAAAATGCAAGAAATTGAGCTCTTCAGCTTTATATTTGCAAGTGACTTCCTTTTATTTTCCAAAATTCATAATAAACCATTTAATCTGCTAATGTTTATATTAAACTCATTCAAAATCCTATTAGGCCTTTTAATCAACTACATTAAAAGATATATGCTTATTGGTGCTGGAATAAGAGATATAACTTCTTAGTTATCTTGAATCTCAAACATTCAAATCAAGGTTCCTCCTCTCCTCTATCTAGGCATTCTAATTACCATAAAATATTAAACTTTAGGGATTGCAATCCACTTTTGAAGAAGAATCAAAAGAGGATCAATAATTAGTGTAACAAATTTTTATCCTTTGCTTATCAGGTATAACTGAACAACTCCATATTAAACTCTCTCCACATATATTGGTCCTGTCATATTTTCCTCTTAAAGATATTAGCTAAGGTCATTAAAAGGATTTTGAGATGCTTCCTTTGGTCTGGAGAATAGAAAAAGAAATACTTTTCAAAGGTTAAATGGTTTAAGTTATATAAGCCTAAAAAAACTGGAGGACAGGGCATTATATCTGTGGCATTAGCTAACATAACCTTCCTAACTAGCAAAATCTAAAGAATTTTAACTAATAAGGAGAATAAGGAGACTCTTCAGGTCTAATGGGCTCACATCTATTTCCTCAAAGGAAAAGGCTTAAGCAAAGGATCGCGTTCCTAGTTCATGAACCACTACTCAGGTTAAGGGAACCACATTGGTTTTAGGATTGTTTATGGAAAAAATGATTCATTTTAGATTGATCATTGGAGCAAGTTTAGACCTCTTTATAAGAGCAACATATTCCCTGCACTTAAAAGCTTATTCCCTAAACCTTCCGAAGTTAAAGAACTTATAGATAGGAATAATTGGGGCTCACTATACATCTTTGTTTAGTAACTTGATACCAGGTTACTCATTACAACCTTTAACGGATGACCATTATGACTGTTTAAAGCATTCCACAATGAAATACTCCAATGCCTAATGCAGAAAGTTCTTAAAAACCTAAAACTCAAGGAATGGGTTAGTACAGGATAGTATGATGCAACAAATTATCTCCTAAAGTCTTATTTCTATTATAACTGTCTATAGGCAAAGACTAGGGACAATGAATAAACTAAGCTTCCTCAAAACTCCTTAAATTTGTTGCCCATATTAGAAAGAGCATAAGACACTTCAACGCATTTTCTTTAAGTGCGAAGTTCTCTGTTAAAATATGGATTATGACACAAGAGCTTTGCAACATCTATATTAGAAGCCTAAACTATACAGATATATTCTACAAGCTTATACAAGTAAATAGTATAGCAAAAGGAGATAAAACCATTAGCATCATTACTTATGGTATTGTAATGTATTCCATATAGTCTAAAAGGAATTCCAAACTGTAGCAAAATAATATAATGTGTCCACATTGGCATAAGAAAACCAAAATGGACAAATAAGCTTCGTCTTACAAGAAAGACAAAGCTAAGTAAGTGATTACTTATGGGAATGTCCAACCCATTTTCCATTTCTCTGCATAAGTTGCAAAAGAGAGAATGCATACAGGAGCTTCTCCCTCCCACACTTAAGGCTCTCCCAAAAATATTGAGTTCTCCCTCATGTTCTTATCTCTTTGAGTCACCATTTATAAGGCTTGGCATATGGGGTGTGAATTAGAGTGAATAACTATGGTAACTACTCACAACATCAAGAAAGGGAAAATTCGAACTACTTTAAGCCATTAGAGCATAAGGTGAACTTGTAAAGCAAGCATAAGAGAAAGAGACTAGTCAAGTTTGAGAGGTAAGATCTCACCACACCTTACAACACTAACAATGTCCAACGTAGTGAGAAAACTAGCAATCAAGTTACGTATAAAATATTCCAAAAGGTGAAAGAGCAGATCTTGGTAAACCACATTCACACCACTTGTAGCTTTGCTTTGGCTTCGGAATGGTCTCTCTCCTAATTTCCTAAGCTAGCCATAAGGGTGACTAACGGAGGAATGCAGTTTCAAAACCTATGTTTGCAATTCACAACTAGAAAATTTTGAACTTTACTTACTTATTAATGCTTAAGCTCTTTGTTAAGTCCATTGTCATTGTTGCTCTTGTTTTGTCATTGTAATATCCTTTACAAAGATTTCTTACACCTATAACTTCTTTTTTAAATGAATTATTTAATTTTCAAAAGATAACTAAAAGATTTTTTTGAAAAATAGAAACTAAAATTAGAAAATAAAATATCAAAAATATCAAAAAATAGAAGTAGAAGCAGACAATTCCTTAATGTAAAAAAACTATGTGACCATTATTTTTATGGCATTCATAGCTATTGAAGCCAATATTACAAAATAATTAAAAATATAATTTTATATATTAATATTTTAAAAAATAATTAATATGTCTAAAAATATGTTTTGTAGAGTTATTAAATTAAATTATAATTATAATTATAATTTTTAAAAATTATTCAAAGCTGAATACCAATATTAAAACCAATAGGAAAGAGTAGGATATCCCCAGGCATATGTACAGGAACAAAACTATGTAGAACAGCTCTATGGTTATCTTTAGGCTACAAACCCTTGAATCATTACATATTTAGAAGTAGAACAACCGCCTGTCCAATACTGATTTCATTATTTTTGCATCTATTTCTTTTCCATCTGCTCCATCTCTTAGGACTTAGGATACCAAAAGAAAAAGGGTTATATTTCGAATTGCGTACATAGAGGATTCTGAAATTCCTGATCAAAAATGATTGCTCCTGTATTACCAGTGATTCCTTACGGCTATGGTTAATAATCAGTTATAGCCTGATTCCCAGGAACATAGAAACGAGAAACTACGTACAACCCGGCATTTTCCTCGTCGCAAGTTAGAAATTATGGAGTTTTGAAGAAGATACAGTTGAGTGAGTCAGAAAATTTCCCAATTTGTAATTTTTCTCTGAGTTGCAGATAATGAGTAGAGATGACGATGACCCAGGAGAAAAAAGAAGGTCTAACTCACCGGCAACGGCGGTGCGACACCAATGGTTGACGAACTTTCAAAGGGATCTCATGGCGGGGGCGGTGATGGGTGGGATAGTGCATACCATTGTTGCCCCAATAGAGAGGGCTAAGTTATTGCTTCAGACCCAAGAGAGCAATCTAGCCATTGTGGGTAGGGGGCGTCAGAAGTTCAAGGGCATGGTTGATTGCATTGTACGAACCGTCAAAGAAGAAGGCATTTTGTCTCTCTGGAGAGGCAACGGTATTAGCGTCCTTCGTTATTATCCTTCAGTCGCTCTCAATTTCTCTCTCAAGGTACCAGTATATGTCGTATAATTGGATGTTACTTGTTATACATGCATTTTTTGGTTTTGCATACAAGATGATTGATAAAGTGTCTCACTAGTTTTACATTCGTTTAAGGGTCCTTTATTTTTAAAGCTTTCGGATTTTTCATTTGCTACTTTTGATGAAAAAAAAAACCTAGTTAATCCACATTAAACAAGTGAATCACTTTGCTTTTATAAATCAAGAGAAGGGAGACGTCCATTGTTGTCATTTCAATTGATATAAGAGAAATGTGACAATAGATTACAGACTTTATATTTTTCCATTAGAATTCATGCAAAATTTCTTATAAGTGAGTATGGTTTTTCTTTTTGGGATGTTTGAGTGGTCTTACATGTTGAATTGAACGGATTTGCAAACTGGTGTCTGTCTCATTAGGTGTTAGCTTTTCTCTGATATCAACCATGACAACTATTGAGTTGTGCTAAGATATGGAGTAATTTCGTTTTCCTATTTTGTTATATTTCTATTTTGTCAATAATTGGCGGTCGATTTTTAGTGGAGGACTCCCTTGTATGTTTCTAAGTAGTAGCAGGGGAAAAGGTCAGTAAGGTAGACATTTCCTGACGCAGTAAATAAAGTGACTGCACTATAATCCAAGGAACAGAACCTTTGGATATTATTTTGGACTTTGTTTATGGTGGCAATGGGGAGGAGTCTTGAAGGCTTTGGTGATTGAATAGCAGCGTCATGGGAAGATAAATTTTGAGATTGGTTTAGATTGACAATACAAGGAAGTTCGTGGAAAGATGCTGAAAGTGATACTTTTTCAGTATTTATGACAACTTTTACAAGCTCTTAGACATTTTATTCTCTTGAATCAAAGCTTTTGATTGTTCTTGAAATTATTTAAAACTAATATAAGTTGGATATGCATATATTTGGATTCAAAGATTTTGGGAGCTATTGATTTGATATGTTTACGGAAAATTATCTCCTTACAAATGGCTTAGGTATTAAATATATGTCCATACCATGTTAACATGCAGTAAGCCCAAAAGTCTGTTTGAACCCTATAATATTACAAATTTAATCTTTAAAGTTAAGCAGCCATATTATATATGATTCACTGTTACTATTTTCCTTAAAAATGACTGACCTGTTTCTGCTTTTTCCACCACTGCCCTATTTTGAATCATGTACTGATGTTAAAGCACCCTGTTTATTATTGTTTTTCATAGTTACTTTATTCAAGGAACCATCTAGATTTGACTTCCAATTGTGGATTGTTTTAAGTCTGACAACCTGCTGTGTTATTGCCTCCAATAATATCTCAATTGTTTATTTTGAGATTAATTTTTTATGCAATTTAAAATGCCGATTCATGATAACCAATTCTTTCCAATGAAGATGTAGGATAGAAATGTCGATTAGATTAATGGCCACAATAGGTGCTGTAAGCATCTAATTCCAAAAGTTATCGTTTAGTACTAATTATTATTTCAAGAGATGAACTTCAGATAGCTATTTTAAGTTAGGTACTATTAATATTCCTGGACCTATGGTGACAAGAAAGGCTTCTTTCTCTGATTGCACATGGTTCATTCAAGGGATTAATGAGTCACTGTAAAATTATAGCTTGCAGGATTTGGGAACTGACAAATAACTTGAATTTGGTAATAGTTTCCAGATGGAGGAGGTATCTGCTGAAATAGCTAAAGCAAAATTGCTCATCACAATCTTACAATGGAAGGAACTAGATTTGACTTGGCTTTATGTTTGATATCATGAGTGGTAGCTATGTTTGGTAAGGTTCGAATTTTCACGATTGAAATACTGCAAACTTGAAGTAAGAGATGCAGTGGAAATATTGCAGACAGGAAAAGGAAGTGAAAGGAAGGTAGTCACACCTTTCAATAGATGGTACATACAGCTCCAAAAAATTCATTGTAAGAGCACTGATATAATCTGTGTTGTGAAAGCTATGCCTGTTATGTTGACTAAATTAAATATTTAATGCACTGGAACCCAACCAATGGTCAAGTAACCTCAAATTTCTGATATCGTGTCATATACTAAAGTATAGGTTGGAGATGGTGTTGCTGCCATTGTGCTTGCCTGTGAGGCTGCGACTTCTCTTGTGGTTTACTAACTTGAATGTCCTAGGAATCAGTGGTTGAATTAATTGCTATATAATTATCTGTCAGTCGACTTTTGGGCTTGGTATTTTTCCTTCTAGTTCAAATTAAACTTTTACGTGTTGGTGATGTTCTTATTTTTCTCTTTAGTCACGGATGTAAGATCAAAGAAATAGACCAACTTGTTATCCATTATATTGCAATTTGTGACATGAGGGCATCTACCCTAGCTGAGAGTTTATAAAGTTCGATTCTTAAGATAGTAAAAATGACCTTTGAGGTTATACTTGTAACTGAAGTTAGTAAAAATGACCTTTCAGGTTATACTTGTAGCTGAAGTTAACACCGTGCCTGGTATCAATACTGTCATAGGAGCAAACTTTTAGAATCAAATGCAATTATGGGAAATAGCCTTTCTAAATCTAAATTGACTTTACATTTGGAAATTGCCTTTTTTGATTATTGTGGGATATTTCCAATTAAATAAGGAATTTTTTATTTGATGGTTAAATGGTCTTAATTAATCCTGTAGGATCTCTATAGAGACATATTGAGAAGTGGCAATGCTCAGGACGGTCATTTTCCTTCTGGTATACCTGCAAACTTCATCGCTGGGGCTGCAGCTGGCTGTACGACATTAATCTTAATCTACCCACTTGATATTGCACACACCCGCCTTGCAGCTGACATTGGAAGAACTGAAGTTCGCCAATTTAGAGGTATTTACCATTTCTTGACTACCATATGCAAGAAGGATGGCATTCGAGGAGTTTACAGAGGGCTTCCTGCCTCTCTCCAAGGGATGGTTTTTCACAGGGGTTTATATTTTGGAGGCTTTGATACAATGAAGGAGATTTTGACTGAGGAAGCTAATTCTGATTTGGCCTTGTGGAAGCGATGGGTTATGGCTCAGGCAGTTACAACTTCTGCAGGGTTGTTGTCATATCCTTTGGATACAGTTCGGAGGAGGATGATGATGCAGTCTGGGCTAGAACAGCCAATGTACTATAGTACGCTTGATTGTTGGAAGAAAATTTATAGAACTGAGGGGGTGGCTTCATTTTATCGTGGGGCAATGTCAAATATGTTTCGAAGTACTGGTGCAGCTGCTATCTTGGTTTTGTATGATGAGGTGAAGAAATTTATGAAATGGGGCGGGCTATAGCATTAGTAGTTTCTGCTACTGAGCAGCGGATTAGGGTAGAGTGAAGTCGCGAGGTTTAGGACAATATTGTAAACTGCGGATATTTACGCACAAAAATTTACAACACTAGAGGATATTTGACTTGCCGGCTGAATTTTAGTAGCTCGGATGATTTTTCCATAACAAATAAAAGAGCAGGTTTTGGTTCATATAAACGCATCCCAGCTTATTGACTGATATTTTCCTGATGCTTCCTGTTTCAGTATTCTGTATTCCAGTTTGGTTCAAGCAAGCATGGGAAATTGCATGCCAGAGAGAGTGGTGCTGTTGCCCACTCGTCATTAAACTTCCAATTGGCCTAGCATATCAAGTTTCATGGGTTTGAATAAACAAAAAACAGAAGAAATTAAGGAAGATTGAGCAAAATGGAAGATAATCGGTAAGCAAAATGTTGAATTTAATTACCATGTGGGATGGGAAGCCAGAATAACTGGAATATAGATTTATTGGAATGTCATGTGATGTCCACACCAAATTCTTGGCATATTAATAAATTAAAAATTTTAAAAAAAACTAACATACTCTTATCTGTTTTATTTGTTGCCTTTTCTTCCATTCCCTACCGATTGAGTAGTGATAATTATTCTTATTCTTTTCGAATAATCTTTTCAAATTTTAAAATTAAGTGTCAGTATTATAATTACTCATAACTCGACGCCTATTTTTAATATTTCCTTTAAATGAAGCACCATAAATATACACCCTAAATCCTTCTTTCAAAGCCCACATTTATGCAAGCACACCTCTTTAATTTAATGGTTATATAAAGAAAATTAAGATTTTGTGCACCGCATTACCAAAACTTTCGTTACCATCCGATGAGGATGATTTATTTCTTGAAACCGATGAATAATAATGTTCTTGTATATTTTTTCAATGGTTATACAAAGAAAATCTAGAGTGGAGTACTAAAAAAATAGAATATGATGATTCTAATATTGAGATTACCAAATTTAATAATAATGTTCTTGTAGAATTTTTTATCTAGAGATGGTCAACAACAAAGAAAAGACATTTGATTTATTAGAACAAATTTCCGAAGATATCGATAATTGTTAAGCGCACAAATCAAAGATTTACTAGATATTGCGAACTTCAACTCCATACGAAAAGAAGTTGCATAGTTACCTCTTTCATTTTTCCATATATGGAAAGGTAAGATTAACCGTTACAATTAGTCATAGCAAAAATTTTATAGCGTAATCAATAAGGCTAAGATAGTTTAAAATGCATCTTCCAAAGGCTCTTCTTGGCTAAGATAGTTTAAAATGCATCTTCCAAAGGCTCTTCTTCCCCAATAAAGGAATTTATTAGTTAACACATTAAGCCAAAAGAGGTTACTCTTGATAATATCTCTCTAAGGCTTGATGTCATGCACAAATTGAAAATACAGAGAAATATCATGATTAATAGTCTTCCAAAAGGTCATCTTACTATTCAAGTGCATTATGAGGTAATGAGAGATTTACACTCTCTACAAAATATCAATACCTGTTATATTGATTTTTTCTAGAGTATATCCTAGGCTGATGTTTTTACAAGGTGCTCAGCCGAAAACTATTCAAGATTGGTATGATTTTGAAATGATAAATGTTATATACTTTGACTAACCTAAAGTTTCCTGATATATCATTACTTTCCGGATGGATTCAAGAAAGGGTGGAGGATTATTATCTAAATAATCTTATAATGACTCTGAAAGATACCTTGGTATTAAGGATATTATCTGCTAGTCCAAATTTTTATGAAGCTGAGTGATATGATGCTTATCATTTCATTACTTTGCAAAATGCAAAACATGTTCTCATTATAGTGAATAATAAGTTAAGAAAAGAATTTTTGAATGCATCGAAAGTGATATCCATTACAGAAGAGGAATAAGGATGAGAACCATTATTTTTTACATGGAAGCAACATTTAAAATGGGATTTCCAACCTATGTGAAAGAAAAAACAAATTTTCTTCTTTAATGATAGCCCCAACTAAGAAAGCATCATCGACTGCTGAAAATTTTGTAAAAATGAAGATAAGCATAATTGAAAGAAGCAAGATAAGATCTAGTCCTAAAGCACAGAAAAGGTTTTGTCATCTTCATAAACATGTAGAAAATATATGTCCTTCTTGTACAAGTAGTTGGAAGATGTTTAAAGGAATAGATAAAGCTAAAGCATATGACGTCTGTACATACAATGATGATTCTGAATCAGAAAAATAAGCAAATAACATGAATATCTCTCTAACCAATTAGATAAAAGAGAATCCACAATCGATAACAAAAGAATCTATTTTCTAAAAAAGTTGATAAGATGTAGATTTTATTAAAGTTTAGAAACCGGACTTCAATTTTGTGTGTATAAATAAACCCCTTAGGGTAATAACAGGGGCATTATGCAATCTTTATAGACCTTGTCTTTTTAATATCTTTTACAATGAAATAAAAATTTCTCCTTTCTGCAGATACAGTTTACAACTTTTATTTTTAAACGGTTGAAAGAAAACAATAGCCAAATAAATAAATAAATAATTGCATAAAAATAAAAGTAACGAACTCAAAATAGAATACAGATAAAAGTAACTAACTAAATAAATAGACAAGAAAAAAATGATTAAATAAAACAAGCAAGCAATTGAAAAAGAAAAAGAAAAAGAAAAGTATATGAAATAAATAAATCAAATAACTAAAGGAGCAGGTGTTGCAAACAAAATTCTTTAGGTTAATTAAAAAATATGCAAATAGAAAGAAAAAGTTTAAAATTTCTATGAAAAGAGAATGACCTTTTTATGTAGGGTCCTCTACCTATATTCTAGTTTGCCAAAGTTTCCTATCTAAAGCTAAGTCCTCGATAAGCTCTAACAGGGTCATATCCTTCTTAATCACCTCTCCCTATTTTCTTTTTGGGATTTCCTCTTCTCTTCTTATAGCCCTTAAGTACAATCTTCTCGCATCTTCTCATTGGGATGTCAGGATGTCTTCTTTTAACATGTTAAAAGCACATAAGCCTTGTCTTCCTTAATTTATTATCAATGTTAGCCACCACTAACTTGTCTTTTGCCACTACATTTCTAACATTATCTCTTCTTGTGGGGTTGCACATCTAATAAAACATCCTCATCTCTACTACCGTTAACTTTTGACTACGCACATATATAATGGGCCAACACTCTGCCTCATAGAACATGGCTGACCTAATTGCTCAATTGCAGAATTTAGCTTTTAACTTGAATGATATCTTCTTGTCATATAAAATTCCTGAGGCACCCCTCCACTTAAATCATCCTGATTTGGTACGGTGAATTATATCATCCTCCATGTCCTTACTAGTTTAGATGATGGATCCATGGTACTTAAAACAATCTTTTTATGGTATAACTTATGTACCAATATTGATCTCCACATCATATGCAACTCCGTGGCATCAAAAGTTATATTGTAATAACTCAATCTTAGTCTTGCTCATTTTAAAACCTTTAGACTCTAATGTATCCCTCCAAAGTTCTGGCTTGATATTAATACCTTTTTTTCATCTAATAAAATAATGTCATCAACAAACGATATACACTAAGGCACATCTCTTTGAATATTCTTAGGAAGCTCATCAATAACTCCTACAAATAGGAAGGGGTGTAATGAGGATCCTTGGTGTAACCCGATATTGATAGAAAAATGTTTTATATCTCCTCCTATCATCCATACTCTAATCTTAACATCTTTATATATATCCCTAATAACTCGTATATAAGTGATAAGAACCCCCTTAGCTTTTAAAGACCTCTGTATAACTTTCCTAAGTACATTGTTATAAGTCTTCTCTAAATAAATAAAAACTATACGTAGGTCCCTCTATTTGTCCTTATAATATTTCATTAATTGTCTAAGGAGATGTATGGTTTATGTTGTGAATCTTTCCTAGTCTGAAATCAATTTGGTTCTTTGAGATAGTGCACCCTTTCTCACTCTCTTCACAATCATCCTCTCCTATAATTTTATGGTTTGATTAAATAGTTTGATGCATCTATAGTTATTACAGCTTTAGATTTCCTCTTTATTAGTATAGAGAGGGATTAATGTGTTAAATCTCCACTTATCTAACATTTTGGTATACTTAGGACTATACTAAAAAGCTTGGCTAACCATGTAAGACCCTTTTCTCCTAAACTCTTCCACACCTCTATGGATAATCCATCAAATGCTACCCTTCTACTCCTCATCTTTGTCAAAACTCCTCTAATTTCTTCTCTCATGATAGTCAGCAACAAGCGAAGCTACAATATTATTTAGAAGTGCTAAGATAACCTAAGGAAATATTGTTATCTCTCCCTTCATTCAAAAGTTTAAAGAAGTAGTTCTATTATCTTCTCTTAATGTTATTATCATCAATAAGTATCCATCTTGCTTCATCCTTCATATAATGAACTTGATTTAAATACCCCACTTTTTATTCCCTAGCATTCACTAACTTAAAAAAAATCCTTTTCTCCATCCTTAGTTTCCAATCTTTGATATAAGTACTCATAGGCTCTACTTTTGACTTTTGAGACTATCTTCGTTACCCCTTTCTTTACTAGCTTATAGTTCTCTTTATTGGCTACCCTCTCTTCATTCGTGTTGATATCTAATAAAGCTTTATATATGGTCTTCTTAATCTTTACCTTGACTTAGGCGTCTTCTTTCCACCAACAAGATTGCCCCTAGTCCCTTTAGAAACTCACAAGATCTCCTTAACTGTATTCCTAAGAAGAGTTGCTACTTCCTCCCACATCTAGTTGGCATCTCCTTCTAGTTTCCATACTTCTTTAGACATTACTTTATCCCTAAGTTGGTCCATAGTATTTCCTTTTAAATTCCACCATTTAACTCTAGTACACCTTTAATAGCTTCTCTTCTTTCTCTAACCCTTAATTATAAGATTTATGACCAACAATCTATGCTACGTTGATAAGTTTGCATTAGGTATCATGAGAACCAAGGTCAGCATGTTCTTGATGGAAAGCTTGCTGCCATGGATGGAGGATTTCATGGAGATTCATGTAGGAAGCATGCTACCATAGGTGGACAAGTTTCTACCAATGATCCATTATATGTTCCTAGTGGGCTAATCATAAGATCAAGATCCAAGAAGATCAAGTGTAACATCCCCTCACCAATTGCTAGTGAACAGTGACATATGCATGCATTCATACATGCACATGCATAGTA